>JAOTRO020188226.1:0-10752 GCA_028566515.2 Pyracantha coccinea | reverse complement strand
TGAGCAGCAGCAAGAAGGAAAAAAAAAATTGTTCCTTCCCGTCCAAGCCTAAACATTGTACCAAACAATAGACGGAACAAGGGTAAGTTAGTCATTTTAATCTTTTGGTTCCGTTCCGTCCTGCGCGTACCAAACACAAAACAGAACAACTCTCTCGTTCTGTCCTGCACATACCAAACATAACATTGAACCACTGTTCCGTCCCGTCTGTGTCTGACTTGTATTCCGTCCCGTCTGATAAAAGACACACCCCTCAACCTTACATTTGGCGAGAATCAAATCTAAAATATTTCACTTACAAATAAGTGAAAAGAAATATCACTAGACCGTAATACAAGTCATTTTTTTTTTTTCGTTTTTATTTACCTGAATCATTTTGTATGGGGTAAAACAGAGATTTCAAAATAAAAAAAATTTATAAGTTGGATTTCAAAATGAAATAAAAAAACAAAAGTCTGCTTTTACAACAAGTAGTTTCCTTTGGCTTCTTCTACAAGTAGTCGGTTGTGGTTGTTGGCGGTATTCTCGTTTGCAATTACGTTTATTTAAGCACCAAACATTATTTTTGTCGCAAGAAATCAATTCCTAAGCGAGAAGACCATAAACCCTAGTTTGGCTGAGGCTGACGGAACTGTTTCTCCGACCTCCAAAGAGTTACAGAAATGGTGAGCCCTCTGTCCAACACTCTCAATCTTTCTCCTACATATATTTGCTCTCTCTGTCTCCCTGTCTCTCTGTCACTCTCTCAAATTTCTTGATATACAACAGGGTAGTAATTTTATAGATTGGGATTATGCGGAAGATTCTAAATTTAGGGTTTATCGTCAGCGTCTGTTCTAAATTCAGATGAAAAGATATAGGACCCGAAAAATTTAGAATCTTTTGCCAAAGTTGGAACAATAAGTTAATTTTTTTAGATTATTTGCTTTGGTAGTGCCTAATGAACGACGATTTATAAGAATTTTAATTTGTGTGTGTCCTGGGCATCGATCATCCAACACTTTCTGTCGTTTTTCGTTTTGATTCGTTAGAATTTACGCGTGTACTGTCCATATGTGAGTAGGGAATCTTGTGCTTTGTGTGACTCGGACTGCAACAATGAAAGATTGTATCTGATTGAGCCTTTATGTTTGATTTCACAACTATGTACTTTGATAAGTGTTCTGCGAAGAGTTAACCGCTCGTAGTTGCAAAACAGATTTTTATTGCTTGTAACAATGTTGCACATGCTACCTTATGTAATATTTGCAACAGGTCACGGCGTTGATAGGAGGAGTTGCTGTGGCTGCTGCTGCTTATGCTGGCAGATATGGCATTCAGGCTTGGCAAGCGTTTAAAGCAAGACCACCTACAGCTAGACTGCGGAAATTCTACGAGGGTGGTTTTCAGTCTACCATGACCAAAAGGGAAGCCGCTCTCATACTTGGTGTGAGGTACCACCTGGCCTCTTTTTGAAATATGTATAAAGCTGTGTTCTGTTTGAGTCATGAAATCTATATTGTGACATATTATATGCTAGAAACAGTGTTTAATGTTCTTTATGGTGATGATGACAAAAATTTCTTTGAAATGTTTCCACTAATGTTTCCCCAACTATGGGTCTGTTATTGGGGTGTGGAGTTTTTCAAGCAATTGCAGCCTCTACTTCCTTACATATCTAGAATGGAATAGATGGATGAGGTTAGGATTATTTGATCGTTGGACTGGTTAAGCCGTAAGCAAGTCTGAAGGAGCTTATTTTCTTTTAGAACCCACTATGTAACTGGGAGTTCTTCCCCTAGTTGTAGTTGTGGAAACCGGGTCTTTCTATTTTGTATTGTACCTATTGGTATTCCTCGCTTCTTTCAGAGCCTTGGGCCTAGCCTCTTTTCATAGTTCAATTATTTAGAATTGTGAAATTTATTACTTTTTTTTCTTTTCTATAGGCATATATGTGTCAAAATGTTTGTCCTGTTACTGATCTTTTAACCTTAGTGGTGGTTTTTAACCCGAGGTATACTTGAGCCTTGAGATTAGCTTATTAGCATCCAATGGATTTTAGGTTCTGCTCAAATAGAATTTTGTAGCACAAAATTGGTTGTCTGTTCTAGGTCCTTTGATTCTTCACAAGAAATTTCTTTATTGGCGTAAATGACAGGAAGCTTAACTTGTGCCATGTTTCTGACATCCCTCAGAACGTTATCTCTATAATACTAGCAGGTTTCCTATTATCGGTTTTCAGTAGCTTAAGCTCTTAGCTATGTTAGTTTTGAGTTCAACTTTAGTGAAATTTTCATGTCTTGGTATTGAGCTCGGAAGTTCATTCTTTCATCAAAATTTCGAACTTGCGTATCTGTACACCTGACATGGGCTGAACCAGTGCACACTCAGTCCTGGTCAATTAGAGCAAGTCTCGAGCTGTAAAACCGAGACAAAGTGCAAGTTCTGGGGTGCTGTTTTATGTCTTTTTGCATATATTTGCTAGACCTGATGTACATATATATTCTTTATTTTCTCAGGGAGACTACTCCTACAGACAAGATCCGGGAAGCTCATCGGAGGGTGATGGTTGCCAACCATCCAGATGCAGGGGGTAGCCATTACCTTGCATCCAAAATTAACGAAGCTAAAGAAATGATGCTTGGAAGAACCAAGGGTACCGGCTCTGCTTTTTGATTGTATTGACTTGTGCTATTGCGTTGCGCCGATCCCATTCTTGGCGAAGGTTTCACATAGTGAGTTTTAGGAGGGTCATCCCTGTTTTGGATCAAAAAATTTCGGTGTATATGAACGAGGCAGTTTCTATAGCAGGGAAATTATAATTTGAGGATCCCGTAGTTGGACCCTAATTGGAACTCTTGTACGTTTAATTTCATGAAATTTCTGAAGCATTGAAATCATTTTTCTGAGATCTTTGCTAGTTTGCTTCGCTTAAGCAAACAAAGGAGGAATTCCTCAATAGGACACGCATTCTTTGCTGTGAGGCTATGACACCTATGGAAAACACTACAAACCCCTCTTAATTGAAAGACAAAACAACCATATTTCCTTTCGTAATTCTGGGATACTTTCTCGTCTTCTAGCATGTGGTGGGAGAGATACGCTCTCGTGGAAAGGGTGACCATGACGTTACATGACAAATATTTATTAAACAATTAAGATAATTTTGAATGTTGGGCAAACATTTAATTGATCAATTGTGCGATTACATATCATGCATTTGTTTTAAGACAGAACCTCTCTTAAGAGTGAACGCACCCCATGGTTATCAATTAGATTACTGGTCAATCCAATTATTCTTCTCCTACACCATCCTATGGATTTATAACCATTTCCCCTAGGAGTCATTTTAAACAGATGATTTTACGGTGATTTAGGAGATGATTAACACGTCCTTGTTTCTATTTTAAAGTATTCAATCCAATGACCATAAATAAAGAGAGGTACGAGAACTAGCAAATAGAGTGCGTGAAATTCCCTACCTTGCGATTTTTATTGGCTACCCACAGGCACTTAATCAATTTCAATGATCACTGTTAATTTGTTTTTGAGACTGAATTGCCCTCGACGATCGACAACTGTTGGATGAGACGAGTGCCACCAAAACACGCATAAAATTGGCTTAGACACCAAAAACAGTGTGTCCATTACATTCATTCATGCGGATGTTGTGGCATCGAGTGAGTTCAATTACTCTCATATACTGTTGAAAATTACACATTGAGCATGGCATGTGAGCTAATCCTCCAAAACTTTTCAAACTCTTAACTTCACTCTCCGCTAAGACGAGGACCTTCCTACGGTTATTCTATGGTATTTACATTAGAATTCTTGGTAATAAGAAGCGATTATCAGAAACGCTGTGTAAGTCGCGCGAGAATCAAGCATTCGTTGATCTCTCTTCTGAGTTGCCTTTCGATGGCGTTGTACTCGTATCTATATCCACTTTTTCGACTACTGGACCTTGAGGGCTTCCAAAAAGGGTAGTGAAGATCTGTCTGTGGCATTCATCACAGAAGTATAAGTACGAGAAGTGGCCTTCATTTGGGAACTTATGCACGTAAGATCCAGGCAAAACCCGTGCTATATAGTCGGTCACTGATTGTGGGATTACCATATCATCCATCCCCTGTACAATATTCATTAGACATAATGTCATTAACAAAATTCTCAAGCCAAGTCGCACTGTTCATAGTAGTTCTAAGTCCTCACGTACGAATTTCAGCATAAGATATAACTGACTCCCGCAAAACCAACCGCATACAAAAGTAAAATGCCACAAGATTCATAGTAGAAACACCAGAGCAGTGAACATTGGATGGGAAATTAAGCGATACGAGGAAAAAATATATGCACCAACCTGCCATATGTGTATCTGGCCTAGAAATCCAGTCAGCATGCATTCTGCTTCACTGTTCGAGAGCCAAGCAAGAAATCCTCTTCGTTGACACTGTTTCCGTGCCTGAAGATCTGCCAGACTAAAACCCCACCGTGATACTTGTAGGACAGCTTCCTCTATAAAGGGTTTGATGCTCCCTTGGCGGATCGACTCCTCTATATCCCTTTGCAAATATTCCTCAATTTTTTGGATCTTCAATTAGAACTTCATCCTGCACATAATTATGAAAGTTGACATCTTGCAATGAACATACCTGAACACATGCGAAACGGTCTGGAAGTACAGATTTAAAAAGTGACTAAAAATACAAATTTTTTACTCTATCCAAGGCAGTCTTATTATCAACGCAAAAACATATTGGCATGCATGATCTGGCTAAGGAAAATGAGAAACAGAGAAATATGTTTAAAGCTGGCACCGTCTGCGGGGAAGAAAAAAGTTTGCAACCTTGCAGACTATTTCAAGATAGATGACAATGAGCTCACCTTCTTCCCCAGTGAGAGAGACAACCACTTATCAATTCTGTCATGTTTTCCTGATAGGAAGCTTTGGCGATAAAAAGAGGAGAGAAATGTTGGAAATCTACGAGCTAAAAAAAACATCACTCTCCTTCGCAGAACCCATGGTTCCCAAGTCTTTTTCATCTCCTCTTTAGTCATGCCCGGTTCATAGGGATTAATTATTGGGGCCACCATGGCTGCACCTGCAAGTTCACACAAGATTCATAACACAAGAAGTTATTCCTGATAAACTCTTTAGAGAAGTGGTGGAAATATAACTTCACCAAAAAAAAAAGTGGTGGGAATATAAGGGTGAGCTTAAAATAAGGTTTGGATTAAACATAATTATGTTCAACATCTACAGAACCCAAATAGAAACTAAACCATGATCATAAATTTTCAGAAACGAGTAATATACCTGCAACTCTGTCAGGAATGTATCTGAGAGAAGCCCAAGCATGCATGGCTCCACTTGAGTGGCCCAGCACCCAGAACTTTTCATCAACACCAATCGCGTTGGCTAAGTATAGCATATCCAATGCCGATGAGTTAAGATTCCTGCTGGGATGAGGATCACTCTCCCCAAAACCAGGAAGATCATATGTGACCAAGCGGATACCGAACTCTTCAAGCAATGATATCTTTATTCCCGGTATACCTTTTGAGAAAAAAAGAAAAAAAAAAGAAATTGGAAAAAAAGTGGAATTAAGTCCATATAATCTTCAGCAAGAGCATATATTATGGCTTCCAAGATTCTAACTGTCTAAAATAATTTAGCAGTACAAGTGGTTTATTTACCTGCAAGTCGAGATGAAAGAAAAGAATGTGGAGCAATCAGTAAAAATCGAGTGCTCTTTGCTGGGACTCCTTGTTCTTGATAGGCCAATCGTCTCCCATCGGGAAGTAGTACATGACTAGCACTAGGAAGATGTATTTGTACTTTCTTCACTGATCGGACCAAGCTGTCATTCTTGGTATTGACATTCATAGCTGCACATGTTTAAAAATGTACACACATCATATCATGCTTCTATCACAAAGGAACACAAATGTATACTGCGATCAAATTCACGTTTTGGAGATCCTAGTAAAAAAAACTTTCTTAGTTCATAGAAAAACAATGACCAATCTAGAACAACTTTTACAGGACAGTTGAATATTAACGAAATCATAATTCTAATACATACAAAAGGCGTAATAAGAGTATTGTAACCACTCCATCAAGGAATTCAAGTGAAGATCTATACCGCTCCCATATGAACAGCTTGGGACTGGTTCAGATAATTTTTTCTTTTATTTACTCATTGCACCAAATCTATCATCAATCAGCAGACTAATATAGCCAGACTGTGTTAAAGATGAGACCAAAGTTGATTTCCTAAGTGCTAATATCACCACTCATATGGTCACGCCATATCCAGAGGACTTCCAATACATAGCAGCATGGCTCCAGGCACCGCAGAGCACTTTTCTCGTTAACTCCTCATAAGATTTAATGTAATGCAACAGAGCAAAGTTGCATCAGCTAGAAACAATTGAGACTTGAGAGCATGCACAGAGGCAAAACTTTCCAGTATGCATCGCGGATTAAAGAAAGAAAAACGGCAACCCTATGATAGCATCACGGACTAAAAAATCGAAGTAAGGTTTCATGCAAAGTTTAATCATCCCATCTTAAGCATCAACTTTCTGCTAACTGCATGACAACTACTCTAAATATTATAAAATGTTGCCACTCATGATCCATGATCAAGCGAGGATAGACTCGAGCTCAAGAAGAGCTCATCGTTCAACGGTTGAATAAGATGTATCAAAAGAACAAAACTCGAGCCTCTAACTTTCAGCATTTAACAAATGCAACACAATATACCTGTAAGCGCAAGAATGAACACGAAGAATATCACCGGCCACGCGTGAGCCGGATCGCGATCCTCCGGCAAAAACTCATTCAAGTATCTCAATTTCGACCACGCCTTGGCGCAGGGCTTCCGAAGCTTTCGTACAATGTACGAGTCCTCAGTCAGAACGTTCTGCTCCACAATGTCCTTACAGCCTCTTGCCAAATCCACAAGTATTTCGCCCCAAGCGATCGCGAATCCCTTAATCTGATCCTTGAAGCTCTCCGATTGCTCCAATTCTCCGCCGGAGGCGAAACCGGCCTCAAACGACGCCGTGGATACCTCAATAGGATCGGCCGCCGAGAATCGTATCCCCGAGTCACTCACCAGACTCGCCAGCTCGTCCCGCCACGAGCTCGATCCTCTCACCTCCGACATTTCGCTGAAATTTGAAAACACAGTCTACTGAGAGTGAGAGTGAGAGATCAGAATCATCGAGAAGCTTCAATGGAGAGTAAAAGCTATGTGCTTATACTTATATATATATATATATAGAGAGAGAGAGAGAGAGAGAGAGAGAGAGAGTTGCAGAGTCAATGATGTCAAAACTGCAACTTTCCAAGCGTGAAATTCAAGCTTGGTTTGTTTATTCCTAATTTTGCTAAAAAAAGAAGAAAACCGAACCGACCACCATTAAAAAACGAATCGAAACCAACACAGAAAAAGTAAAAGAAATTATAAATACTCAAAAAAGCCAAAAGCACCTCTCCACTGCTCACCTCAGCTCAGCGGCGTTTTAACTTTTGCTTCCCCCAACACTGAAACCGTTACTTCTCTGAAAAGGAATTGACTTGTTCAGTTCTCGTCGGCCCTTCGCCATAGCTGGTTTTCTGCAAGCACTTATACGGTAAAGCGCTTTTCGGTGCTTGAGGTTGAAGATGAAGAGTCGAAGACGAGAGCCGTCGATGAGGTTCCATTTTGGTGTGGAGCGGGAAATGACGGTTGGGATGTGTCCACGTCATCAGCTGCTAAGCCGTGCTGTTAACGGCTGGCAACCGGCTCGAGCGGTGCTTGTCCGGCGTGGCTGCGCACACTGTCGACCTGGAATTGACGGTTTTCAGTGCACATAGAGGGGCCATGTGACATGGGAATGTGCTTTCTAATTTCGGCATATTTGTCGATTTGTTCTTTAAACTTGTATTGAGCTAGCAATTTCTGTTTTGAACTTTAAGAAAGTAATTAGTTAAAATTAAAGAGAGTTTTAACAAAACATTTTTGGTACTGTTTACTTTTAACGAAAAATCATATTTTTACTTTTAACTGGTACTATTCACTATATCTTTAAAAATAATTTTTCATTAAAAAAGAAATTTTTTTAAACTTTTCGTTAGTTTCTCTAAAATTTTAAAGTTAACAACTGTATACAAGTTCGGAGGCAAATCAATAAATACTTATTTAATCTTTTATGCTCTGTTCGATCTAAACCGTTAGTTCGGGTCAATGTTATGTTTCCCAAACCATTTAGTCTCATCCAACGGTGTTTATTTTGATGAGGTTTCTGAAAGGACGCGGGTATGTAGAGCTGATAGCCCTTCGTGAATCAAATCATGAAAAATGTATTGTTTGAATAATTTGCCTAAGGTAATGTCGGGAATATAAAATTTGTAGATAAAATTTTGCAAATTAAATGATATGTCACCAATAGAAATGAGCATGTTTATCAACGCTTAAGTAATAATTCAATCATTAATTTTCATTTTATTTAGTTTACAAAATTTTATCTACAAATTTAGTTTCATATCATTACCTATTTGCATATAGACCCCTTGGACTTTTAACAATGTTTGCTTCTTCATTTTTTTTATATTATGTATACAAACAATAGTATTCACATTAAGGGGTGGGGGAGTGACCAACCCTAATAATGTCGTTCAAATTTGTCTTTGGCGAGAATCGAATCAAGCCCCTTACTTACATGTAAAGAGGAGTACTATCAGACCGTAGTACTAAGTGGTGGGGTTTGCATTTGACACTCAAAGAAAAACATTTGAAAACCTACCACCTAGATTTTAATGTTGGTGCTAATGGTCGTGGCCGGCTACAATACTTCACTATATTTAATACAATCATTACTTGATTGCGTTTATTGTTAGTCTCAAGCTATTAGCGAGAATCACTAAGACAAGTGTGCAAGTAACGCGATCAAGTCTTTATATGTTATGTATATATACTAGATACATACTCAAGTCAATAAGACTTCAGTCATTGCAATAATGCAAATTAGTCCTTGAACCTGAGGCGTTACATTTGTCTTATAGTTAGGTTCTTAATTTTAGATTATGTTATAAGCACTCCCGTAGGAGAGGGTGTCCATGACTTCGTTGAGGTTAAGCTACCTAATCATGGAGGCAAGTGAATGTACAACAAGGAATCTCGAACCTTCACAATTGAAGGAGAATGCTCATCGACAAGATTCAAAGGTCTTCGGCCAAAGCATCATGATTTGGCATGAAGTTCCAAATATATTGAGTTGAATCTTGAGTTGATCATTTAGGCACTTGACATGAATAGCTTAACCAATGTGATCGAGAGCATTATATTAGAGAATGACCATATTGTATTGTAGTTGCAACGGAATAGCTAGATCCTCTCGTAATTAGTACATTGACTAGGAGACCATGACATGCGAATATGCATCTCTCATCTTATATAAGATCTTTAAAGACGAACATTGTTGTCTTTACAAAGAGGTAAATTAAAAGATAAGTTTTTAGGTCCAGAAAAGAACTAGTAAAATCTAATTCATTTCACAACCCCGTTAATGAGAACCTACAAGATCGCACATCCTATTCTAGGATTATGGTGATGGAAATAACTAATTAAATTAATTAGTTTAGGAAAATAGCTGTTAATTAAATTATTTAATTAATTATTACGATGGTTATATGTTTAAAATGGAGGCAGATTGTCTGCCCTCCTGTTTTGGTACCCTCCTCATCCCCTTCTGTTTGTGTGGTCACGGTTAAGGCACGTCAACATTTTATATTCTTATTATTTTTTGTCTTATTATCTCTATAAAAAATATCAATATAAAATATTAACGCGGCTTAACTGTGACCGTATAAAATAAGAGGGTATGAAGAGGGCACCAAAACAGGAGTTCAGACAATTTGCCTCCGTTTAAAATGAGCCTCGAAATAGTTTTTGGGGGTGCCGGCTCCATAGGGCCCAAACCCATTGACCTTATTTCAAGTTAAGATAATTTAGAGTGAAACTAGTGGCTCAAAATTTGCCTAATACGCATTTTGGACGGAAAATAACATACAAAATGGTGACAAAGGCAACTCGCTTTTATGTGGTGGTGTTGAAACTTCCACAAGAAGTTTAAGGCCTTCTTTACACGTATGCAAGTGAAAAGGCTGAAACTTCCACAAGAAGTTTAAGGCCTTCTTTACACGTATGCAAGCTTCACATGCATGTGTAAAAGGCTGTCTCCTACTCATTCTTAAAAAGAAACAGTTGTCTTCCACTCCTCCTTACATGCATTCTGCCTAAGAGCAACTCCAGCCGAAGCACATAGGCTGGTCCAAAGTGCAAACAATAGGCTGCCACTATCAAAATCCACTCCAGCCGAGCCAAATAGGTTGGCACCCAATCCAAATTAGCTTGTAGGCTGGCCCAAAACATGCTGACAATGTCTCGACCTATGTGACGTCACATTGGCGTCAGCATGACGTCACAAGGTACTGTTGATTTTTTTCACGTGCATGTTGGTGCGTTCCTGAGAGAAAAAAGGCGGCAGGGCCCGTCATTGCAGTCACAATAAAGGGGAGCGGAAGAAGCCACGTGGCTCGTTCTGGGCTGTTAGATTTCCAACGGCTAGTTTTTTGAACTGTTGGATTTCCAACGGTAAAAAAAAATTTGAAATTCAAACCCAACGGCTACTGACATGTGGTGTTCTGGGCCGTTCGATCCGAAGATCAACGGTCCACGATTTTCGCCCAAAAAATGTAAAAAAAAAAGGTTAGAATTATGA
>JAOTRO020188199.1:0-10756 GCA_028566515.2 Pyracantha coccinea | reverse complement strand
CATTTTGTTACATCGATCCTGAGTACCAACAAACCGGCATGTTAACAACAAAATCGGATATATACTCGTTGGGGATAGTACTACTCCAAATCATCACGGCCAAACCTGCCATGGGACTTGCTCACCATGTTAGGAGGTCCATCGAGAAGGGAACATTTTCGGAGATGCTTGATCCAGCAGTGACCGACTGGCCAATTGAAGAGGCTCTAGCGTTTGCTAACTTGGCATTACAATGCACAGAGCTAAGGAAGAAGGACAGGCCCGACCTTGGCACAGTTGTAGTGCCAGAACTTATCCGGTTAAGAGACTTTGGAAGGACTGGTGACACTACTCCTCCTGGGTTCAGTTATAGTCCAACTCCAAGCTCCACGTCGCGTCCTTCCACATCAAGAACATCAACTACAAGTAGTCAGGTTTGTAACATTAACTGGTAGACTCGTTTGGACGCTGCTATTGAAGAAAATAAGAGAGGGAAACATGGGTGCATAATAACTATTTTAGAGTGCTAATAAAAATTCTCATTCGTATTTTCTATTATAGTTTTTATCTGCTACCGTCTTAATTATCCTACATTGTTGAAAACCAGGAGCCACTGAATAAGAGCAGCTCCGGGGGCGGAGTTGAAACATAGTGCCGAAGTACAAAGAAGACGAAGACAATTCAAAAGCACCCGATGATGCGACGAACGAAAGGCCGGAAAGCTAGTTGCAATTGAAGAAGCTGAAGGAGTGTTTGTAGATGATAGGAAACCGATACCAGAAAAAAAGAAAAAGTTGATATTCTTAGGCTTTTTTCACTGATTGGTTTAAGCTAATCTTTGGTGGGTTTGTGATTAGTAAATCATTGTTCTTTAACTTCTTTTTACTTTGTGTTCATGCTGTGCCTGTCCATAATCTTTTCCTTTTGGATTATAAGACGATCAATGCCCTCTGCAGTTGAAGTTTGAGAAGATTAAAGCGTGGTGACTCAAAAGGAAACCTGGAAGAATATATGTACTTAGCTGAAAACTGGAGGCCTAAAAGAAGTCGGTAAATTTTATTTATTCGAGCAATAATCTAATCTAATCTGAATGAGAGTGGAATCCGAACTTGGGTGCAAATGGGCCGAGAAACATACCACTTTAATCAACTTGGTTACGCACAAGTCTGCGCAGAGGCGGAGCCATGAAGAGACCAGAATGGTTCCGGGCCCATCTTGACATTTTTTTTTCACTCAAAAAGGTTTAGTGTTTATAATTTTCAAGGTTTTTCATAGGCTTAGGGCCCCAATCTGACGTTTTTACTTTAATTTCTTTACTTGGATTTGATTTGAGGTTGGTGGCTCCTATGGAGTTTGGGCAATCCGTTGCTTGTACTTTGACGAGGACTGGGTTGTGGAATCAGTGAAGGGAGAGAGAGGAAGAAAGTTAGAGAGGCTTAGGGTTTAGATTTAATGAAGAGGATGATGAGGACGACACCATACCAGACCTAAAAGATGTTGGTCCGTTATTGACCACACGACATAGTAATTTAAGGAATATCAAGAGAGCATTTTAGATTGAGACATTTGAATCCCTCCTAGACTAAAATTCAAGCTCCGCCACTGAGTCTGCGAGTTGAGATAGGTGGATTAGAAGAGCAAAAAGTTAGTGAAATAGTTGTGAGATATCCTTATTGCAGATAAGAGAAGTCCATCTTACAAAGAAAGGTATAACTAAAGTCTAAAGAAGGAGGAGCATGAAGTGATTCCAAAGGTGGATTATGTTTGCAGAAAGGCATCAGAAAAACAGTAGAAACTAGAGGTAGAGGATTAGATTGTCATTGAAGCTTTTCTTAGGATTCCTTTTCCCATGAAATTGAAAGAACGCAAAAGTACAGGCTCCAAATTACATATGAAAGTAGCTAGCAAAATTAGAGCAAATAAAATCGGTACAAACTCCTAGTTGAAATATAACTGGGGTACACTAAACAGGCAATACCATTGCAATATGGGTGTGCATGTAGGTCACAATTTAGTGTCATTTTACCGTCTGTTTAGTGTCACTTTAGTTTTTCTTCTTAATTAAAAATTTGTAACCGATTTTATTGGTGCGTATTTTCCTTGAGTAATTAATCCTCGTTCTACATATTTAATAAGAGAAGTATCTAAATCAAACCTTTTGAGGTGCCATACACACGCTTGTATAAAGGGTAGATAAGTAGAACAAAGTTTTCTCAAGGCCACACCATAACTTGGTCAGTTGTCAAAGGTTATGCCTCTGTTAGATGAGTAACTCCAAAGATCTAGTATCCATGGCAGGGAAATGGATTCCCCGGTCCTTCAAGGCGGCGGTTTTCGGGCTGATCATGTTTGCCGGGTTGACATATGAAGATCAAACGGTGGATCCTGAGACTGGTTTACTATGCATCAGTGAATGCGGTACATGTCCAGTCCTATGTTCACCACCTCCTTCTCCTGAACTTGAGTCTACAGGTCCACTGCCATCACCACCACAATCACCGCCACCAGTGCACCGCTCTCCACCTCAATATTACTACATTTCTCCGCCGCCCTCACCACCGAAACAATCACCATCACCATCACCATCACCGCCAAAACAATCCCCGTCACCCCCATCATATTCTTCGAATGGCGCTCCTCCTCCTCCTCCTCGGTTTGTCTACTTCTATGACATGCCTCCTGCCGGTCCAGTGCCAACAGCAACAACAGGAACAGGAGTGGTGAACAACAATCCACTTCCTAACTACTTTTACACCTCCATGGCTTCTTCTCCTTCTTCTGTTCATGTCTTGCTTTTGTTCATCTTGTTAGCTCATCATCTTGTGTTTTCTTTTTGGTGAGAAGTATAGAATTAGACTGTTATTCTGTCATAAATTTCAGTTTATGAATTTGTATTGCCATAGAGGCATTGACCAAATCTTGGGTGATGTATGTAGGCTCCTACTTGTATTTAATTTTATTTGTTAATTATTATTTTTTATGTAACTTTGAAGGTGATTTAATTTGTGTTCTAGTTTCACTTCGAGCGATAGAAATGAGGCTCCGAACTTAGTGTAGATCATCCTAAACAGACAATAATTATGTATAAATCGATTTGAAAATCTATTCAGAAACTAAATAAGTTTTCTCGTGATTTATACAGTTGCTTTATTATCAATTTACTCATATTATAACACGTGAATTAATAACGCTCAGAACTGTGTAACCATTACAATTACAAATTTCTCAAAAAGAAATAAGATAAAATGAAACTCAGTCACACTCTGGATCACTTTAACATGAAAATGAAAAAAGGCTTTTATTTATTTTTATTTTTTATTTATCTGTTTTCAATTTTTAATAAAACTGGAAAATCAAAAGAAAAATTACCTCTTAAAGTGGGCCCATAGAGGCCCAATAAGCCCAGCAAAGAGTTCAATCCAGATCCCAATCGCGGCAAATCAAACGACACGACAACTAACCCCATCGAAACTGAGCAACGAACTCCATAGCAGCAGCAGCAGCAGATCTGAAAATCTGCATTTCCCTCCGATACGTCCAAACCCCTAACCGGAGGGTCCGAGATCCGAAACCTCCATCCAATTCGGAGCTCCAGCATCCGATGATGGAGTCCGAAAATGCTGCCGACGACTCCTCCGCGGTGGCCAGCCTCCTCCCGTTGGCCTCCGCCTCCCAGCAACCCTACGTCTCCGAGCTCCTCTCCTTCACCCTGGATCGCCTCCACAAGGTCCTCCCTCCCCCTCCTCTCTCTCTCTCTCTCCCCTTGTTCGTTTGGTTAATTGGACTTGAAATTGATTTATTTTTCTCGGGTCGGGTTTTTAGGAACCGGAGCTTCTCCGGGTCGATGCGGAGCGAATACAGCGGCAAATGCAGGAAGTGGCGGTGGCCAATTACCGAGCTTTCATTGCTGCTTCCGACGCGTTGGTCGCAATTCGAAACGAAGTGTCTTCCATTGACAAACATCTCGAGTCTCTGGTAGTAATTAATTAACTCTAATTTATGGTTAATTAATTAATTAATTTGAATCTATGATGCATTTTTGCAATGCTGACTTGAAATTTTGGGTTTTGGTAGCTGGAGGAGACGCCGAAGTTGATGAATGGGTGCACTGAGTTTGTAGAAACTGCGGAGCAGATTTTGGAAAAGAGGAAATTGAACCAGACGTTGCTAGCCAATCACAGTACATTGCTCGACTTACTTGAAATCCCTCAGCTTATGGAGACGTATGTGTTTGAATTTTTTTTTTATAATCATTGTTTTGAATTGTAGCACTACTCTAGGTAGTGTAGATCCGTGCTACATCACCCATAAGTTCGATTTGGATTTAGTTTTCGAACCCCAAAACCCGAAACACAGCATTCTTAAGTTACCCAAGAACCCGAACAATGCATTATATGGATAGAAAAATACCATTTTTCTGAAAGGGATTGTTTGATGGTAGCTGAGCATGATTATTCAGAATGTTGTGTTTCTTACGGAAGCTGATTGTGCCATAGGATAATTCTTGTATGCTTAATTCATTCCTGTTCTTACGCAGATGTGTGAGGAATGGAAATTACGATGAAGCTCTTGACTTAGAAGCATTTGTTAGCAAGCTTTCAACCATGCACCCCAAGTGAGTGTTGCTGCCCCCTTATTCCCCTCATTAACCAATAATAATTTTCAACTTCGTGAAAGATCGTGTACTGAGGCCGTCTTTGTTGTTTTGCCTATTTCCTTTTCTGCCTCTGTAAGATTGCCCGTTATTCAAGCTTTGACTGCAGAAGTCGGGCAGACCACTCAATCTTTACTTTCTCAACTTCTTCAGAAACTTCGTTCAAATATTCAGGTATTGTGTAATTCCTTGAACATCAGCTAGTGCACTTTTGATTTTTCATTCACATTGATTACAAAATTTTATTTTATTTTTCTTCTGGATGTGTGTTTGTGCATTGCAGTTACCTGAATGTCTCCGTATTATTGGATATTTACGTAGAATAGGAGTTTTTAGTGAGTACGAAATGCGTTTACAGGTAAGGGATTAGTGTTTTTTGTGCATTCGTTACATTTATGTATTTTGCAATGCAGCACGCTTCAAATGACATGTGTGGACATTCAGGCTTTCTTGTATTTGACCTTATTTTTTCTGTGTTTTAGTTTTTGAGATGTCGGGAGGCATGGCTTACTGGAATTCTGGAGGATCTGGACCAGAGAAATGCTTATGAGTACCTGAAGGGGATGATAAATTGTCATAGAATGCATCTTTTTGATGTTGTTAACCAATATAGAGCAATATTTGCCGATGATACATCAGGCAGTGAAGAAAATTATGACGGTGGTCTTCTTTTCAGTTGGGCTATGCATATAATTACTTCACACCTTAAGACTCTTAAAATTCTGCTTCCAAAGATAACTGAAGGCGGATCTTTATCAAATATCTTGGATCAATGCATGGTGAGTGTCCTCTGTTATATTTATTATCATTTTTCACATGCTCGCATCAAGCTATAAACGGAGATACATGCTTGAATATAGTTGTTTCTTTAATGTCCATGATTTGCAAGATATATCACCATTCATTGAACTTTTCATTTACTCGTCACCTTTTTACATATGATAAAGCACCAAAGCTTCACTTCGGAGTATTATTGCTGGGGTGTGTATCATCAGGACTATATGAGACATGGAAATGGCATCAAATAAACATGTTTATGCTGCAGAGGAGTCTGCAATTTAAATGATATAAATTCGCCGTATGCTTTTTACTTTTTACACCCAGGAATAAAATCTCGTAAATTGGTCATGCTAGTCCTATTATCATTGAAATTTAAGAGTAATAGAAGCTCTGTTTGTTTATCTGATCTTGTTCCTTTTTTTTTTGTTGACAGTATTGTGCTATGGGACTTGGTTGGGTTGGGCTAGATTTCCGGGGCTTGCTGCCATCACTGTTTGAAGAGTACAGATCTTATTCCCCCATTTTTCTTGACTACCATATACCTTAAATTGTTTTCCTCATTGTGAATGTTGACCTTGGTTACTTTTCCAGGGCAGTTCTCAACTTGTTCTCAAAAAACATGAGCACAGCAGTTGAGAATTTTGAGGTGAATGGATAATTGATGACTTGAATTCAGTGTTTCTATAATTAAAAGTGCAAATAATTGCTGTAGACTGAGAGATTTAAGTTGGCATTGTGCTTAAATTCAGGTGGTCTTGGATTCACATCGTTGGGTCCCACTACCAGCAGTTGGCTTTTCGTCGAACAGTCATGGTGATGAAAATCAGGATGATGTAAGCCCGC
The DNA here is from genome assembly GCA_028566515.2 of Pyracantha coccinea. NCBI lineage: Eukaryota > Viridiplantae > Streptophyta > Magnoliopsida > Rosales > Rosaceae > Pyracantha > Pyracantha coccinea. Next base: position 4,500 of record JAOTRO020188199.1, on the reverse strand, counting down.
CATCCTATCTTATGGAACATCCACCTCTTGCTGTTTTTGTTAATGGTAAGTGTTATATAAGCTTCTCAGCTAAAATCTTGTATGCTTAGTTGTTTACTGAGGAATTGGCCTTTTCCCCACAGAATTCTCATTTTGTGTGCTTTGTTCCTTTTTAGTTGCCTACTTTAGTAAACCAAATAATGATCGATGGTCCAATATCATTGATGTGGAATGTGGATACTGGATAAGTTTCTGTCTTATGTGACTTTTGGCAGAAAGAAAGTAGGTTTCCAATGGTTACTTGTATGAACTGCAAAACTGAATTGTAATGTGGGAAATATATATCATGGTTGCTCTTAAAAGTAGTGTGTTAGTAGGTCCACCTATAGCAGTTTCTGCTTTTTTCAGGCATTTATGCATATATCTCTTTCTTGTTTAGGCGTGTCTGCAGCGATGAACGACCTCCGCCCCTGTGCCCCAATAAGTTTAAAGCATGTGCTTGCTCAAGAGTTGATCAAGGGATTGCAGGCTGTTTCTGATTCTTTATTGCGGTACAATACAAATCGGATGCTGAAAGAACACGAGTCTGGACTTTTCCTCTCACTTTGTCGAGCATTCATTGAGGTATAATATAAACAAACTCGGGCTACATATTGTTTGATATTTTCTTCATCTACAGACATTGACATCCTCTGTACCTTATCAACGCATTCGTAGGTTACTTACCCGCACTGTGCCACATGCTTTGGCCGCTGTTACCCTGGTGGAGCTGCTTTAATCATGGATGCAAAGAGTTTGTATGACGGGATTGGCCGCCTATTGACAGTCGCCACTCCATCAAGAGGACTCACGAAACCTGTTGGTGATGGAGACGGAGATGGAAATGAGAATGAAAATGAAAAGAACGTAACTGAGAACAGTGAAGTGCCTGCGGTAGAAAATGGGGTCTCGCCGGTTGTTGAAGAAACCGATAATACCAACTCTGATGAGAGGGAACAGAAAAGCCCCACTTTGCAAACAGAAGAAGAGACGCACTGATCACGGACGTGTGAAGCAAATAGAACACTCCTTGTAGCTCCCATGTTTTGTAATTTTGAATATTGGCTCTAATATTTTGCTTGTAATTATTTGGCTCAAAGATGTTATATCGGAATTTCAAATGTTATATGATAGAGAAGAGAAACAATTTGATTGTAGAAAAACATCAGCAAATTAATAACACTTTCATACTGATTTTGTGTACCATCCTCCGTAACGCTAAAATTTCGCTTTCATCTTTCTTTCTATGAGATCAAAAGATAATATTCTTTCTATGAGATCAAAAGATATTATTGTTAGTCCAGTTGCCTGCTTCTTTATACTCAAAGTTCCAATTTCTTTCGGCTAGGCATAGTTTTAGAATAAAAACTATATTACTTTAAGGCATTTTAGCCAAGATGGTACCTGAGATTTGCATAACACGTCACTTTGGTCCTTGATCCATAGAAGTGGTCTTTTAAGATTATTTATCATCAATCATTTAGGTTATTCCGTGCAAAATTATGTTAAATAGGGATTAAAAGGACAAATATACCCTCAAATATATCCTAATAAACAATGTGCCAAAATGATTTGACAAAAATTAAGGGTATTTTGGTCATTATATTCTTATTTAATGGAGATTTTTCAAGGAATGACCAAAATGATTGATAGTGGACAAACTCAGAGACCAGTTCTATTAATTTCAAATCTCATGGACCAAACTCAGAAGTTATACAAATCTCAGTAACCATTTTAGTTAAAAAACCGTACTTTAATTGTTTTAAGTGTTAATGTATGATTTACAAAATTGTTGCCTGCCGCGTATTGCCGTTACAAATTACACTACACTTCTCCCGCAGCTGTCAAATCTCTCTCACTTCCAGTCGTCTCCTGCACCTCCAATTTCAACGGGTACACATTTCCTTCGTTTCCAAACGAAAAATTCGATTCAAAATTAACTGAAATTTTGAACAAAATAGTTCATAAATCGATTAATTGAAGCTGATAATTCAGTAGCAGGATCAGCCTGTTTCAAATTTGAGCTTAATTTCATAAATCGATTGTAATTTGTTTGTTTCGTATTTTCGTTTTCGAATTCGGCTTATATGTTTCATCTTTTGTTCGGAAGAGGCTTTGGAGGTTATGGCGTCCACTGTCAAAGAAGCTTCGGAGCAAGAGCGAGCAGCCCCAAGATTGCAGATTTACTCCACCTCTGATAACTCTATCAACTTTCTGGAGAGGTACACTCTCTCTCTCTCCCTCTCTCTCTACACACACACACACACACAGATATACTATATATATATATATCTTACATTTGATCATTAACCTCTTTTTTGCAGAAAAGTATGAAAAAGATGCCAGGAAGTACTGGGATGTGTTTTACAAGCGGCATCAAGACAAGGTATGTTTGTTGCTTACTTATTCGGTTAGTAAATTTCCCCGTAGCTATTTACTTCTGCGGCTTCCGGGCTCGAAAAATGGTGACTTTAGGCACTGCTGCATTGTTCCGTATGCTTTATGTCAGTTGCTTGGATCCGAGTTTTGATTTTGGCCGGTGCTATATAAATCTAACTGCGAATTCTTGAATCAGTTCTTTAAATCTCGGCACTACCTGGACAAGGAGTGGGGCAAATATTTCTTGGTGAGTGAAGAATTATGTTGGAGATATATTCATCCAACAATTCAGTAAGATTTTAACTTTTGTTTTTGTTTTCATCTTTTCGACTTCAGGGCGCTGGGCGGAAGTTATTATAGAGGTAAATTTGTGTGCCAGTCGTCCATGTTACTGTTGTTGTCTAGATATCTCTGTATCAGTCGAGATCATGTGGCACTATATCACGTTTCTGCGCAAATTGATTTGGAAGAAGTATAACTTACTTCTCTTTTGTGGAATAATTACTCGAATCAAAACAGAAAATGGCTGTCTTTTTTTTCTTTTCTGTCTTGTCTTGATGAACCAGAATCCCGTTTCCAGAACTTTTCCCGTAAATTTTGTACACTCTTGTGGCAAAGTATTTATCTTGGTTTGTTTAAAGGTGGTGATCTATTGTATGTTTCTCTATAGAGGATCTCTGACCGTTTTCCTGTCAGGATGTTATGTATTGGATTATTGATTACTGTTCTCAATATACAGGTTGGCTTGGAGCTGGAAACTATTTTCCCACTGGTTGCGATGTATGCAGATGTTTTTGTCCATGCATGCGATTTTTCAACAAGGGCTGTTAACTTGGTTAATGTGTGGTTTTCTTCTACATCTACTTGCTCATTCCATGGCAAAGGATATTTGATTGAATATGTTCGAGGACGTTGCTCATGTTTGACCAATAAAATACAAGTAGACAAAAACTAGTAAGTTCAGTTTAGGTTGGTAGTTGGTACTGAATAGCCGTGACAAGTGATGCATGACGAGTTTTATGTTGTTATCGCAGACACATAAAGACTTAGTAGATACCTGTGTTAGCGCATTTGTTTGTGATCTTACCATTGATGACCTAAGCAAGCAGATTTCTTCTTCGTCCGTGGATGTTATAACCATGGTATATGAATTAAACATACTGAGCAACTTTCCCAGTGGTTCAATTTGACGAGTGATCATTTTTACTTAGTAAGGTTGCTGACTTGTTAAGTAGATATTTGTGTTGTCTGCTGTGGCTCCAGAGAAGATGCCTATGTTATGAAGAATAATAGGAACGTTCTCAAGGTAACTGATAATTCTTATAAACTTTCATTTCAAGCAGCTCTTATTATAGAGTTAGTGTATGCCTCTTCATATGTGAAGAAATTTGTGGATTCCTCCTCCCCAGCCAAATGGTTGTGTGCTGTTTCGTGACTATTCTACTGTTGACCTTGCTCAGGTTCATATATGTGTGTATTTTGAAGTTCATCCTTATTATCGATTGATTTGTTCCTCTTTTGAAAGATGGTTACAAGATATTGAAGTTTACTTCTTTGTTAATGTAATGGTAATTAACAGGAAAGATTGAATTGCAAGGACCAAAAGATAAGTGAAAACTTTTATGTCAGGGGTGATGGCACTGAGAGTTTTTCTAGCACGCGCTCGTACATTGAGCTACTTTTTACTTTTTTCTTGGTTCACAAGTTTGGTTGTGATCCCTTATTATTTTCCAGCAGGCTTTTTACTTTTTTAATGAGTTATTGACAAGCTTATTTGAAGAAAATGGTTTCAATGTTGAAGAACTTGATTTGTGCAGCAAACAAGTTGAGAATCGGTCAACGGAGTTGGTTATGAATCGGTAAACGATCCTATTTTCACTAGGGTTGTAGGCTGTGTTCTGTATGTCGATGAGGGTTGTCACTTTGATTAAATCCTGCTCTTCCTTTGGGGTTTTTTTCTACTAATTCATCTTCCCCGATCAAAATGTAATTCTTGTTTTTTATTCCAGGAGTTGGCTTCAAGCCGTTTTCCGCCTTTCAGATGATACAAACTCCTCTAACAAAACAGAAGCAGCAACCGAAGTAGATCATCTTGGTCAAGAG
>JAOTRO020188175.1:0-10756 GCA_028566515.2 Pyracantha coccinea | reverse complement strand
CCTTAATCAAATCTTTAAAAGGAATGAATGTTTAATCTAACAACTATAAAAAAGATGTAGGGCATTCTAATTTTCCCAAAAGAATATTTCTATTCACACGCTCATTTTTATCTCATACATTCTTATTAATTTTTTTGTTATTGATCTATTTATTTCATTTAATCCGATGACCGAAATTGATCTATTTCACTTCATTTGATGGTCGAAATTGAAAAAGTGTGTCATAAGTAAAAATAGGTGCTTAGATAGCATTATCATAAAAATAAAAATAAAATTAAAAAAGTAATGCTATTCACACACCCATTTTTCCCTTTTACAAACACGTGTTAATTTTTGTTCATTGATTTTCTTAAAGGAAAATTTTATTTGAACCCATGTAATCACTTTTTACACCCAACTTACTCTTTACACCCATATTATTTTTTATTAAAGAATTAATATCTCTTTAAACCAAATTTATTACCTAAACTACCATTCCAAAGCCAACTCAAAATGTATAGTTACCTTTACACCCATTTGCTTTCTCTCTACCAAACCAAGACGCATGCCCTCTCTCTCGGCCAAACCAGTTACTTGGGTTGCTATCAACGCTACCACAATAATAACCCATCACCTTCTCTTCACATACCAACTTCCCTCTCTACAAATTTTTGTTCTTTCGAAAAGAACAACTTCACTTTTAACGTAAGTTGTTGTTTGTTTGATCAATTGTTTTCTCAAAAATTCGAAGTGCTTCTAATTCTGGAGCGCGTTATTTGGGATTAAGCAATTCATCTTTTCCTTACGTTCTGATTAATTTGTTTCTACAGTTTGTTGGATTATAACTGCGATTTAATTATTCGTTTAAATATTTGACGAAGTTGTAGTTTTGATGAGGTCATCTACCTTCTGCATTTCTAGTTGCCCCAACCAATTTATCAGAAGTTGTAATTCTGATGAGGTAATCTACCTTCTGCATTCTAATTGCCCCAACCAGTTTTCATCTTAATTAGTTTTGATCAATATTTGGTTTGATTTGATTTCATTGGTGGTTGTTGGATAAGCACTTCCAAACTATTAATTGTCTTCTCAAAGACTCAAGATTGTGATTGTTTAGAGGTAATAACTAAATGGACCTGGTTGGTCCGAACTCTTGGAATTAATCTCTAATAATTTTGTATTTGAAACAAACACGCCAATAGTTAAACTCAATATTGAAACAAACACAACAATCATAAAGATTTGCTTTAGAAAATCCCACAAACAGCAACAAAGGTGTAATTTTTCTGCTTATTGCTATTGCAGAAAGTTCAAACTATACCCAGCCTGGGATTGACGAAAAACAATTGAAATCCAAATACTCATTTTCTAAATTCTTAAAAAAAAAAAATGAAATCAAACGAACAAAAAATTTTAATAAATTGATTCCCACCTTAGTTAGAGGATTCAAAACTTCAAAATTACTATCCAGCGATAAAAAAAAACTTGTTTTTCTCTATAAATGTTATTAGAGGCAAAATGAACGTAGGAAGGAGTCATGGTAGCGTTTAATTATAATGTGTGGGTTTATTGATAAATTTTTGTTTTATTATTAAACTCATCTTGTACTTGATAGTAATTATGCAGTTGAGTAAAAAAGACAATTAACATTTGATATTTAAGTTAGGTGTAGAAAGATGTCACGTGAGTTTGAATAAAATTTATCTTTCTTAAATTCCCTCGACTTGACGATGGAAAATTAGGAAAAGTATCTGAGAGAAATGTTTGTGTGAATAGAACCATCCAAAAATAATAAATTTGCCCCTTGTTGAGGGATGAGATGAGATGAGATGAGATCGAAAACCCCAAGGGCTACCGTTGAGCACTTTTTCACCGTAGATACTCCGGCGTAGTTTTGCCGCAATATGCTGTAATTCAAAGAAGAAAAGAAAAGAAACGGACTATTCCCACTCACCTTCCTTTCCACATCCGTCGGGAAAAGTTTGGTCTGCGTACATCCATAACTGATTGATTCCAGTGATGTCGGCTGACTGAATGCTCTGGATCTAATTTTGCTGCCAATTGGGACTCACTCTGTAAGTAAAACGCACGCCAACTGTGTGCTGCTATTGTTTCGACACTTCGAATTTGTTCCCTTTTTTTGCACACCAACTGTTTGTATCGTTGTCTGAGCCACAAATTCAAACCATTTATTACATATTTTCCTCCAAGGAGTTGAGACTTTACTCAGCATATGCTCTCATGTTATATTTTTCGTCTCTCGGAAAACAGACATAATTGTTCAAATTCAAGAGGGATTGGCATTTGGAAATGATAAAGAGTTGGGTTTTGCCTTGCAAGGTGTGTTTACCATATACGTCTTAAGAAACAAAGCAACGACATTGTCACATAATTTATTCTTTTGTCTTTGTATGCCGAGATTTTCTAATTTTGAATTGCGACATAGGCGTTGAAGTTTCCCTCATCAAATTTCGAAGGATCCAACCAGTTTCGGTGCAGAGGAGCCAAGATGGAGCTCACTATAACGCGCCCTGATGATTGGCACCTTCACCTTCGTGACGGTGAACTTCTGCAGGCTGTAGTCCCGCACAGGTTGATTTTCTTTGATAATGCAAATACAAGCATTTATTTTCTGCTTCAAGCTGTTGTACTATTCTGATGTCAATTTCACCCCCAGTGCAACTCATTTTGGAAGAGCAATTGTGATGCCTAATCTGAAACCTCCCATCACCACCACGGCTGCAGCTGTCGCTTATCGAGAATCCATCTTGAAAGCAATGCCTGCCGGTAGTGACTTCACACCACTTATGACCCTTTATTTGACTGATACCACAGAACCTAACGAGATCAAGCTCGCAAGTAAGTCCAACTCTAATATATGATATGCAGCTTTTGATGCTTGTTTTTCAGATTATAACATGCTTCAACCTGTTAGCAGTTTTGCTACCTATTTGTACTATTTGTTTTCTTTGAGTATAAGAATTTGATAGATATGTTGAAAGAACTATGTAATCGATTGGCCATAAATTCTAAACAATCAGCTTTTCATTCTCCTCTCGCTGTTTTAGCTTTTCTTTTGGGCTCTTTCTTCCTTGTTAGTGTTCGATAAGTTTCTGTATCTGTTGGTTGTTAGATATCCCAGTGACGTAACATTTTTGGATATGTAATGGAAATTTTCCCTCCAGGACAAGTTTACAAAGAACAAATTTCATTTTTTTGTCTAGTAAAGATGCATGCAGGCCATTTATTCTTAGCTTTTCTTCTCCAGATGGAATGCAGTTATTGCTTTTGAAAAAAATTTCTTTTCCGTCCCCTTACTTTCTCTAGGTTATAGTGTACCCTGATCATTTTGATTGCATTGACAGGAAGAAGTGGGGTTGTTTATGCTGTAAAGCTGTACCCTGCTGGTGCCACAACAAACTCTCAAGATGGGGTTACAGATCTCTTCGGAAGATGCCTACCTGTCCTTGAGGAGATGGCTGAACAGAATATACCTCTGCTGGTATTCTTGCTGCCTCAAAAACTTAAATTACTTTCTTTATCCTTGTCCATACCTATGTAAATGGTGGTATTGGAACTTTCTCCTGCATTGTTTACCTCTCTCTCTCTCTCTCTCTCTCTCTCTCTCTCTCTCTCTGGTGTTTTCAACCGAAATCAAGGACATGAAAAGAAATTCATCAAAGCATTTATTTGCTTACAGTCATTGTGTGACTGGTTAGCATTGTTTTGTAGAAAGCTCTTCACCCTAATTTCGCAAGATAAAATTAAGTCAAATAGAGTCTTCTCTCATCATCCATAGCTTTGTGAAAATCAGACATCACCAAGCCAATGTGATCGTCTTTATAATTATATCAGAGGATGTTAATTATAGGCAGATACGGTTTATTTGAGGTTTTCCTTGTCATTGTAGGATTGTCTATATGTAAGCCTTATTGTGGTAGACTGATACGGTTTTGGAAAATTTGGCATATTGAATTGAGAATCAATAAACAGTTGGGTTTACTTTGTCTATGTTTCTCCCCTTCTTTCTCTGCCATCTCTCGTTCTTCTCTTAACTTCTACTGCATCTTTTCCTCTCTCCTTTCTACTTCCCTCCCAATCTCTCTCTAAAATTTGAAAAGAAGCTATGTATGTTTGTGCTACCTCAGTACCCAAATAAAATGTGTAAAATAGACAGAAAATAAAAGTCCAGTGCTCGAACTTTACAGCATATAAAGTTTAGGCTGGTCTCAGCTTGGTAATTGATTGATTGATTGTTTAATAGTACAGAGAGCTGCAGGAAAGGTAAACCTATAACGGATTACATGTTGAACTTCACAGATGTTTTCCTTGATAGTTGTATTGTGCGTCCAATGTGAAGACATCATCTTGAATTTCCAGCTTTGATATGCATGTGCTATTTTCTTTTAGGTTCATGGGGAGGTTACAGATCCTGATGTTGATGTATTTGATCGTGAAGGGGTCTTCATTGACACTGTTTTACGACCATTAATCCAAAGGCTTCCACAGCTAAAGGTCGTGATGGAGCATATCACTACCATGGATGCAGTTAAGTTTGTAGAGGCTTGTGAAGAAGGTACGCGTAATCACTTAAATGACGACTTCTGGCATGCACCTTTATTTTCCTCCTGTTGTTTGGACAGCACATATATTCACTTATTGTCATAACTCATTATTCCAGTTTGGTATTGGACATCCTAAGTTGATATGGTTTGAATTTTCTAGGTTCTGTAGCAGCAACTGTTACTCCACAACATCTTCTTCTGAATAGAAACTCTCTTTTCCAAGGAGGATTGCAGCCTCATAATTACTGTTTACCTGTACTCAAGAGAGAAATTCACAGTAAGTTCCATTTAACAGCTACACATCTTCATGCAGAATTGCTGGATCTTGTAGAACCACATGATTCACTTACGATTTATAAAAGTAAAAAAATTTTGTGTAGCTCTCTCTCTCTCTCTCTCTCAGTATTTGCGTGGAGCTAATTTAGTATTTCTCGTATTTGTTTTTGAGAAGAATTAATTATTTCTCATATAGGACAGGCAATTGTGTCTGCTGTTACTAGTGGAAGTAAAAGATTTTTCATTGGAACTGATAGTGCTCCTCATGAGAGACGTAGAAAAGAAAGTTCTTGTGGATGTGCTGGTATATACAGTGCCCCTGTTGCTTTATCATTATATGCCAAGGTCTTTGAAGAGGTAATAAATTTGGATCTGCTTCTTGTTTGCTCTTACATTTCCTTTCCTTTCTAATGTGATCAGAGAAGCCCTCATTAGATCAAAAGAACTCCATCCTTCACTTATATTTTTATGTAAATGCTTTCTTTCTTGCCGACCTGTGTCATTTGTTTCTGGTGGTGTCTACAAAGACATGATCGTCTATAACAACATCTTGTATCTATGAATGCGATGTAAGTAGTCATGACAATTTAAAGGGAAACAAAAGAAACATAGGCATATATTAATATATCCATTTAGCTTTCATTTGTTTCAGAGATGTTACAGATAGCTCATATTTGTGTATGTAGTTGTAGTCAGACATATTTCATGCTAGCTGTTCATATTTATGTTCAGAGTGGCGATTAGTGTCCTGGGTTTAATGATTAAATTGCTGGGTTTGAATGTCAGCACTCTTGAACTAATTCTGTGCATTTTCTTTGGTTTTTCTCATTTGGACCTTACCCTCTGCAAACCCAGTAGTATTCGCTATGGGCCTTTTCTCCTTATCTATTAAACCGTCTCCATTATTGAATATTTTTAGTGAAAATGTGGACTTGTTGAGAGTATTTTGCACATTGGGAAGATAAAGCCTGGCCACAATACATGTAATAGGCCTCTCCACCCATTACCAAATTGGTTTGTTAGGCTCTGACTCTAGTATCATAACAGACCGAATAATCCACGTGGTAAGCTATGTCCTCCCATGTGAACCAATCCAAGTTGTTCACATATTTGGCTCAAGTGTCGGCATACGTTAGGGGGCGTGTTGAGTGTATATCCTGTATCGAAATTGCCATTACCATTTGGTTTTGGGGTTGTTGCTCTAGCAATGGGATTTACAGCTGTATTGATCTCTGTATGTGGCTGTGCCCATTGGCTAAGGGCGGATGTGCTCCCCCCTTAGCACATGAGTTTGAATCCTCTCCCCGCTATTTAGATTAATTCAGATAGTATACTTGAATAATAATAAAAAAAATAATCGAAAAAAAAAATGCACTTTGGTGCAGAGATCCCAGTTTTCTAAATGCTAGGAAGGTCTATTAAGGAAAATAAAGAAGAGTAGATTTGTTCGAAGGTTAACGGGACTTTTATTATCAAATTATGGTGGTAAGTAAGAGGCACAAGGAGGAGAGTTGTAGGTAGATGCAGCTGTCCCTGTACATTTGAGATTCCATTTGTGTTTATGTAAATTAGAAACTTGTTCAAATTACTCCGTGTCTGTGGTATCATATGTAATGCAGCAGATAAATACTCAAGAAAAGTTTACCTTAGTCCTATGATATTTGTTACATTTGCTACTGCTAATAGGTTTGCATTTTTCAGGCAGGTGCTATTGACAAGCTAGAAGCCTTTTTAAGCTTTAATGGCCCAGACTTCTATGGGCTTCCTCGAAACACGTCAAAGATAAAGCTGAGCAAGAATTCATTTAAGGTACCGGAGTGCTTCTCATTTCCGTTTGGAGACATTGTTCCGATGTTTGCTGGAGAAACGCTTGAATGGCAGTCATCCATCTACTGATTCATCTGACAGACCGTGCCATTGAACTTTCGGATGTTAATTATTCATCTTTAGACTAATTTTTACTCCTGCAGTGCTGGGATGTGGAATTAGATACTGAGCCAGCATAGGATGTGAGGTTTTAATGTAAAACCGATTAACGCGTTTTAAATGTTGGACGCATCTTCAGATTCTGCATATTGCCACTGCATTCCCGTTCAATAAATGAAGTCCGGAACCATTTCTGGAGAAATTTCATTCGTTAGTAGAACGTTAAAACGATCTTTTTTGTAATACCTGTAGACAATTAAATCCATGTTTGTAAATTTGGTTTAAGGACACAAGATTTTGGAGATGAGGGTAGTTGTAAGTATTTGCTAGAGAAGTAGGTGCTTCAGCTGAAAGTGCCTTCAGTCTTCAGGTGAATTTATTTACTTGGGTTCTTCAGGTTATGCTTGATGGGAAAATTGTATTAGAAGATGTAGCTAGTTTATTTATTTCCAACTTTCATTTCACTTTAATTGAAAGTTTTATTTCTTATTTCTTCAACGAATGGCAACATTCTGTGGTTCATCAAACAACTGTGTTAGCATGGCGATGAATATGGGTAAATTCTTCAAGAACGTATGATTAATGAAGGAGATGTTCAAATTCTAATGCAAAGATAAATCGACGGAAACTGGACATGGTGGTGATGGTGGCTGGTCCAATAGAGGTGGCGGTGATAAAAAAAAAAAAAAAACTTTTTGATAAATATGTATATACGCGCGTGTGTGTATCGATTAGAATTTGGAAACACCATTTTGACACACATTTTGATATACATTTTATGACCCATACGTATTGTATTTCAACACCATTTATCTTTTAGGTCTTCCCAAAAAAATCATATAAAATCATCCAAATCTAAAACCGTATGATAATTGTATTAAATTTAATATATTAGTGTTACTCTAAATTAAATGGGGGTAATAGGCTCAATATTGTTCAGAAATTATTTGTCAAGCCAGAGTCGTGTTCACTATGTCAAGAAGATAAAAACAACTACGTAACCAGAAATCCAATGAGTGCCCAGTAAAAGAAGCTTACATATGGAAAAGTTTGATTAGGGAGGACTGAGGAGGGAGTAGAGGTTGGAGTAAAGAAGTTTCATATGATTTCTCCCGTTCTTCTCTACAACCCTCCTTTCAACTTTGGTTGTAGCAGATTCATTTGCTTGATTGATATCCATTCTCCAACAAGTTGGCCACAAATAATTAAGTACAAATATAATATGTATGAGTTAGGATTCGAAGATACATGTTTTTGACATATTTATAAAGGGAATTGTTATTAGCATTCTAAAAATTTCATTCTACACTCTTCACAAGTGTATTTTTCTTTCTATTTATAAAAAATTTAGAATGTCAAATAAGATTTGTGAAATGCTAATCATAATTTCCTTTATAAATTCTATTTCGTAATGAGCAGAAGAAAGATGAACTCCTTTCTTTCTACTCAAAGAGTACGGTCAGCGGGTACTAGTGCTCCACTACGCGTCATCCAAATCTACATCAGCGCAGCGCACTACTCGTCATCCAGATTACATCAGCCATATAAGCAGAAAATTAAGCACGTGGATTTATTATATTAGCATGCCTTTAATTGTTACTGCGCCCACTGAGCATTCAGGGTGGACACGATACGCGGATACGCGGCAGTTTGATTTTCTGTTACGCGGTTTATGGTATTCTCCACGTTTTTAATTGTTATGTAGTTGCATTTGTAAACAAAATTTTATAAGCTAAATGACATGTAAGTTGATTGTTGGATTATTACTCAAGCGTTGAGAAACGTGCTTATTTTTATTGGTAACACATAATTTAGTTCACAAATTTTATTTTCTTAGCATTACCCTAAGTTTTACGTGTCTACTTAGTTTGTTCTTTGAAAATTAAACTCCTTTATGTAACTCTGATAAATTAATTTTAAATAAAAGCAAAGCATTTCATTACAAACCCACATAATTAATAAAAAATAAAAAGCAAATGTAGAAGACAGTTGAACTTTATAAGTTTGTTAATTGTGTTTAATTTTAAGTGTGTTTTTTTTAGTACAATTTTAAGTGTGTTGTTAAAAAAACATTTGTATTGTTTTTAGATTTTTTTATCTTCAAATTAATCCAGGGTGTTGATTTACTAATTTTTTTTTTTTTTTTGCTAAATCAGATGCACCAGATGCAAGGACCGTAAAAAATCCAACTGTCAACAAGGGCAAGGCAACCGTCTGCAAGGGCAGTGGGCTGTGCACGTTGGTTGGCCCCACTGTGGCGTTTCTTGTAGCACACGAGCGCAAGCCCAGGCGAAAGTTGCATTTGGTTTTGCCTGTGATAACCATGCAATGTTATAGCGGAAGACTTATGTAATATAGATATATGTTATGTTATAAGGAAAGATTAATGTAATACAAATCTATGTTATGCAATATAAATCTATCAATGTTAAAATGAAAGACTTAGGTAATACAAATTTATGTTATAACAACAAACAACAACCAAACCTTACAATACAGATTATATAATGTTATAACTAATTAATAGCCAAATTAAGCTGGTACATCATATATATATGTGATATATTTTATAACATATGATTTAGCTCAAATCTCATCCTCTAATGTCGTGGCATGAAAAACGACCCATTTTTGCAGTTTTGTTCAATGTACATAGTTAGTTCACCGGGGAAATAGGATTGATTAATTTGTTTCGTGGAGTACTTGTCAACTGATCCCATATTCTTGCCACAGGCTCGAATTCGAAATCCCAAAAGCAATCTTGCTGTAATTCTTGGTCGCTGGTGGATCCATTGACAAATCTATTAAGCTTTTCAGTTATTCTTGCAGCCCCAAAATCCAACACAGACCTGTGCATCTACATGAAATGAAAGCCAGATTAATAATCCAAATAAATATCCAAAAGAACTGATTCATGTCAAATATATTTCCTTAGAGAAACAAACAGAGAAAAATTCAGTTACTTTTACATACCTCTGCACGTACTACATGAAATATAGTGTCTCCCAAAGTTGAAAAGCTAGCATGCACGACGTCCGCCTGTTCTTCGTCAAGTATGCGAATAATTTCGTAGAAGATGAACTGATGATTGTCTAAGCCACTAGTCAGTACTACCTCTACTGTGGAGCCTGTCTCATGGATTTGGATTTGGGGTGCTTTTGTGCTCCTTACGCTCTCAATACTTGAGTTTTTTGGTTCCATGCTCTCAACATTTATGAATGATGTAGCATGTGATCTTTTTCTAGTGCCCACCAAGCTCTCCTTCTTCTCCTTTGATTTCTGCAGCTTCGACTCTTTGCTTTTTATGTAGTTGATGGCCTCATCTATTTGTTCGGGCAGACTTAGTGGCTCCTGCATCACCACAATATTCAACATTAGCTATGAATCAACCTAATCAGTGGCTCAGATTCTCAGTCCCACAAATGTATTATCTGACAAGAGAGTATTTTTAGTTTCGTAACTGCGTAAACATGAGAGAGAGAGAGAGAGAGAGAGAGAGAGAGATACCTTAGGATTTTGGTTAGGGAGGAGAGAGAAGAGGTTGGAGTAAAGAAGTTTCATATGATTTCTCCTATTCTTCTCTACAACCCTCCTTTCAATTTTGGTTGAAGAAGATTGACTTGCTTGATTATGATTCATTTGATCTTTCTCTGGCAAGTTGGGCACTCCCATGAAACAACTTCCAGTTAGCCACTCTCTCTTAAAATTGGAAGGTAAAAGGGTGGTTGATCATGGTATGTATTTATAGATGATATATTTGCTCCATTTATAGTAAGAAAAGTGCAAAAGGGAATATGAACAAGTCTTTCCTCTGTGGACTATCGTAATGATGCAAAAGGAAATGAGAGGGTAGGGTCTGCGAGCACGGTTGGTCATCCAAGTTTACGTCAGCCCATAAGAATGGCAGAAAGGCGGCCGTCAAGTTTGACTTTTTTATGTAAATGTTGTCACGTGGATTTATTAGCATCTTCTTGGAACGTCCCCGCCCCCCTCCCACCCTAAAAAAAAAG
>JAOTRO020188158.1:0-10758 GCA_028566515.2 Pyracantha coccinea | reverse complement strand
CCGGCCTAGAACGATCCCTACTTACATATTTGCTACAATTGATAAAAAGAGGGTTTAATTTGTGTGCTTATATATTTCGCATCATGAGGAGGCTGTGAAGAGTGACAAATGGAAGAAGGCCATGGATTCAGAAATTGAAGCGATAGAAAGAAATGACACATGGGAGTTGATAGAGATGCCATCAGAAGGAAAAATAATTGGGGTAAAATGGATTTACAAAACTAAGCTCAACGAGAAAGGTGAAATAGAAAAGTACAAGGCTCCTTTGGTTGCAAAAGGGTATAGCCAACAGTATGGAATAGATTATGCATAAGTGTTTGCACTTGTGGCTCACCTGGATACAGTTCGTGTCATCTTATCGCTTGCAGCTCAGAATGGTTGGACCATTTATCAATTAGATGTCAAGTTGGTTTTCCTTCATGGTGAAATAAATGAAGAAGTGTTTATTGCACAACCTCCAGGTTATGAACAAAAGGGGCAGAAGCACAAGGTTTATAAGCTTTAAAAGGCTCTATACGGTCTTAAACAGGCTCCTCGAGCCTGGTACAGTCGCATTGAGTCCTATTTCATGAAGGAAGGTTTCGAGAATTGCCCACACGAACACACATTGTTTGTCAAGAGAATGAATGGAGGTAAAATGTTGATTGTCTGTCTTTATGTTGATGATCAGTCTATGTTCAGAGATTTCAAGCATTCGATGATGACTGAGTTTGATATGACTGACCTTGGGAGAATGAGCTACTTTCTGGGCTTAGAAGTGCTTCAAAGGTCGGAAGGCATCTATCTTAGTCAACAGAAATATGCTCAAGAAGTGTTGGAGAGGTTTAATATGAACCAATGTAATGCAGTTCATAATCCTACTGTTCCTGGTTTCAAATTGATGAAGGATGAAGAGGGAGTAGAAGTTGATAGCACTATGTACAAACCGTGGGCAGTCTTATGTATTTAACTGCAACACAACCGGATATGATGTATGTTATACTTGAAGGGCACGATGAGTTTTGGGTTGTTCTATAAGAAGGGAAGAGAACAAGAACTCATTGGATACACCGACAGTGATTATGCAGGAGATCAGGATGATAGAAAGAGTACTTCTGGGTACGTGTTTATGTTAAGTTCAGGGGCAGTTTCATGGTCCTCGAAGAAGCAACCTGTGGTCACTCTATCTACCACCGAAGCTGAGTTTATAGCTGCAACTTCAAGTGCATGTCAAGCAGTCTGGTTAAGGAGAATCTTGCAGCAGCTCAGTCATGAACCACGTAAGTCCACGACAATTTATTGTGATAAGAGTTCTACTATTAAGCTTGCATAGGCGTAGCAAACACATAGATGTTCGGTTTCATTTTGTTCGAGAGCTCACCAAGGATGAAGTTGTGGGATTGGTTCAGTGTTCTTCACAGGAGTAGGTGGCAGACATCATGACCAAGCCTCTGAAGCTAGACGTGTTTCAGAAATTGCGGGGGTTATTGGGTGTCTGTTCAATCGTGGATATAAACTGATTGCTGATAGCATTCAGTTTAAGGGAAGATGTTGAGATATTAGGGTTTCCTAGCCGTTCGGATTAGGTCTCCTAGTTTGTAGGGTTGAGTCAGTTGTTGTTGTTAATAAGACTTATTCTTTAGGGATATTCGTCGGGCCATTGATGCAAAAAGCCTCAGCTGCTGATGATTGACGCGTTGATTGAGGAACCAGAGGAGCAGGTGGACGAAAATGAGAGAGTTATAATGGAGGAAGATGAAGCACATGACCCACCAGTTACATGTATGCTCTAATGGGTTTATTGTGCCCTAGAACCATGCATTTGGAAGAGAAAATTGGTGGTCAAATTATTCAGGTTTTTATTGATTGTGGTGTTACTCACAATTTCTTAAAACCCTTAGTTAGTTAAGCAGCTGGGTTTGCAAGTGAATCCTTCCATTAATCAAAAAATTTTAGTTGTGAATGATGGAATTCTCACCACAAAAGGGATGGCTTATGGGGTGATTGTGGAAATGCAGGGTTATGAACTCACACAAGACTTCCTTCTCCTGTCAGTTTCAATTGTAATTTAGTATTGGGGGCAAAATGGTTAGAATCATTGGGGTTGATAGGATGGCACTTTCTTAACAAAACAATGGATTTTGTTGTGGATGGAAAAACATACCACCTACAGGGACACACTTCATTTAACGTCGCTTTAGTGGATTTTTCCACTATGATGAAGCTTCTTCAACAAGAAAAGATGGGTGCTATTGCTCAATTGTAATGATTCCTGATGGTTGACAACCTGCAGCTACTATACCCATAGAAAGCCAAGCTTTTCTGAGTCAATTTGAAGAGTTATTTCTAGCTCCAACGAGTCTCCCTCCAAAAAGGCCAGTCGACTATCGAATTCCTTTGACCCCTGACACTACTCCCGTAAATGTGCAACCTTACAGGTGTGCTCATTTAAAAAAAAAATGGAATTGACAGTATCATTCAAGAAATGTTGGATACAGGTATAGTTCAATCACACAATAGCCTATTTTCTTCTCCTATTCTTTTGGTGAAGAAAAAAGATGGCACCTGGCGTCTGTGCACCGACTTTCAAGCCCTAAACATAGCAACGGTGAAAGATCAATGTCCAATTCCAGTGATTGATAAGTTGCATGGTGCCACCATCTTTTCCAAGTTAGATTTATGCTCAAGGTATCATCAAATCAGAATGCACACGGATGACATCTAGAAAACTGCCTTTCGCACTCATGAAGACCATTACAAGGTCCTTATAATGCTTTTTGGGCTAACCAATGCCCCCTTCAACCTTTTAATCCTTGATGAATGAAGTATTTCGCCCACTGTTTCGTAAGTGTATCCTTGTGTTTTTTGACGACATTTTTATCTACATCAGAAATTTGTCAGATCATTTACTCTTCTTCGTGCTAATGAACTGAAGCTAAAAAAGTCTAAATGTTCATTTGGCCAGTATAGTGTAGAGTATCTAGGCCATGTTATTGCAGCACAAGGAGTAGCAGTGGATCCCAAAAAAAATTCAGTGCATTAAGGAATGGTATCATCCTCAAATTGTGAAAGGTTTAAGAGGATTCTTAGGTTTGGCAGGATATTATCGCAAGTTTGTGCAAGATTTTGGTAAAATAGCTCATTCGCTGACTGACATGCTTAAAAAAGATTGTTTCAAGTGGACAGAGGCTTCGATAACAGCTTTTGAGCAACTAAAGGTTGCCTTGTCATCTACACTTATGTTAGCTTTGCCAAACTTCAACAAACAATTTACAGTTGAGTGTGATGCTTCCAGTATAGGTATTGGGGTTGTTCTTTCTCAAGATAAACACGCAATTGCTTATATAAGCAAGCCCTTGTCTGGTGTTAACTTGAATTTTTTCGTCTATATCAAAGAGATGCTTGCAATTGTGTATGCTGTGCAAAAAATGGAGCCCATACTTATTAGGCCAGCAGTTCAAAATCATTACAGACCACCAAATAATTTGCCACTTTTTTTTTATCAAAGAATAACAACTCCTACATAACAATGTTGACTCTTTAAGTTGCTTGGCTACAATTACACAGTGGAGTATAAGGCAAGTCCCCAGAACATAATCCATGATGCCTTATCTTGCAAATAGGAGATACTCATGCTAATGGGGTTATCCCAGCCTATTTTTAAAGGCATTCAAGCCATACATCAGGCATGCACAAAAGATCTCAAAGCTTCTGATATCATGGTCAAAATTTAGCAAAACCAACCTCATCGCAAGCATTATTCTCTTCATAATTCAAGAATCGCATGTTTGTACCTCAATGTTCACAGTTGCATCACACCTTATTACAAGAATTTCATGCGTTACTTACTACAGGTCACTCAGGTTATTTAGCCACCTACAAGCGTATTTCCCGCAACTTCATATGGCCTGGAATCCACAAGGATATCAAAACCTTTGTTGCCACTTGTGATACTTGTCAACGGCAAATTATAAGGCAATCAAGCCTCCAGGTCTTCTGCAACTTTACCCATTCCTCAGGATGCTTAACAGAACATCTCTCTGGATTTTGTGGAAGGTTTGCTAGCATCTAATGACAGAAATGATATTTTGGTGGTCATGGACAGATTTACTAAATATGGACATTTCATACATTTCTCTCACTCTTACATAGCGATCAAAATAACTCAGCTTTTCATTCACAGTATATTTCACCTTCATGGTATGCCTCAATCTATTGTGAGTGATCGTGATTCCACTTTCTTTAGCTAGTTTTGGGATGCCTTTTTCAAGGTTCAAGGATCAATATTGTGTCAAAGCTCTACTTACCATTATGAATCAGATGGCCAAAATGAGGCATTGAATAAGACATTGGAGCATTATCTTCGTTGTTTTGTGGGAGACAATCCTTCTTCTTGGACATCTTATTTGCCATAGGCAGAGTGGTGGTACAACACTTCTTTTCACTCTTCAATCCAAATGTCCCATTTTGAACCCCTTTCTAGCAGACCTCCAACCACTATCAGATCCTATACTCTTGGTTCAAATGTTGTTCATCAGGTTGATGTGGCTTTTAGGACAAGAGATGAGTTACTTTCTCAATTGCGCCACAACTAACTATTGGCTCAAAATCAAATGAAGCAAAAGGCAGACAAGAACATAACAAAATAGAACCTGAATTCAATGAGGGAGACATGGTATTTTTGAAGTTACAACCTTACCGCCAAGTTTCCGTTGAATTTCGCCATAATCACAAATTGTCACCAAAGTTTTTTGGACCTTATAAAGTGTTGGCCCGTGTGGGAAAAACGGCATATCGATTGCAGTTACCACTGAATTCTCGCATTCACCCTGTGTTTCATGTTTCACTCTTGAAGAAACAAGTGGGAAATTTCAGCCTTGTCACCTCTGTGCTACTTCCCTGGGATGGCTGCAACAATCAAGATAAATGGCTTCCAGAAAAGATTTTGCAACGTGGATCTGATCCACTATATAATGCAATGGTTCTGCCTCTTGAAGGGATATGATATATGAAAGGCTTTTCTTTTTTAATTTCTTTTCTCTCTAACAAAAATTAACGCACCATCCCTCTAGGGATCTAGCTTCAATTTTCCTTTGTATTTTGTGTTGAAATGCCTTCATGGATGCTATAGTACCATCAGATACTCCATGATGCTCTTCAACATCTATTGCAAAACCTGCGGCTCCTTGACCCAAAGCATTACCTAAACTAATTAAGGGTTACATATCTATGGATTTCAGACTCTTAAATGATAACAGTGCTCAGAGAATTCAAGAAAGCCAGAAAAACTTAGAGATAGAAGGACAGAGAATTGTAGAAAGAGAGAGATCAAATAACTATGTATTTGCTTGAATGAATGTTTACAAGGTTCACACAACTATATATCTCAAAGTACTACCTTATCTCTTAAGCTTTCGATACTAACAACTCTAACTGACTAACTGTATTTTATACCAGTTTTACACATCAGCACCATTTTAAACACTCTGACCATACTACCCTTCTTATGGTAGTCAATATCCCCCCTCAATCTTAACTTGGGTTACCAAGTTTAAGATTGTAGCAATGCTTTACGAACAACGGACCATGCAACCCCTTTGTTAGAATATCTGCCGATTGGTCTTCAGTGGGAATGTATGAAATTTCTAAATCACCTTGGTGTACCTTCTCTCTAACAAAGTGGTAAACCGTATCCAAGTGCTTGATTCGGGAATGAAATATTGGATTAGCACTTAATGCAATTGCAGATAGGTTATCACAGTGTATAACTGGTGGTGTTGGCAGAAACAACTCCAAATCTTTCAAAACTGCTCTTATCCAAGCTAGATCAGCTGCAGTGTGAGCCAAGGCTTTGTATTCGGCTTCAGTAGAGCTCCGAGAGACAGAACCTTGCTTCTTTGACTGCTATGAAATGGGATTATTGCCAAGGAAAACAAGATAACCGGTCACAGACCTTCGAGTGTTTAAATCTGCAGCCCAATCTGAGTCTGAAAAAGCATTAAGAATTGGTTCTGTGACTGCTGAATACATAATACCATACTGCAGTGTACCTTTAAGATATCTCAAGATTCTTTTCACGGCCCCAAGATGAATATCAGTTGGTGCTTTCATAAATTGACACACCGAATTAATCGCAAAAGCAATATCCGGCCTAGTAAATGTGAGGTATTGTAGAGAACCTACAATACTTCTGTAAAATGTAGGATCAGTCAGTGACATTCCTTCAGTGACAAGCAATGAGTTATGTGGCTTACATGGTGTTGTGGCCGGCTTACAAGAATCCATTCCAGCTTTATGGATCAAGTCGGTTATGTATTTTGATTGGTTTACAAATATATCACCATTTGTTTGATATGAAACCTGTAGGCCCAAGAAATAGCTGAGTCTTCCCAAATCTTTTAATTCAAACACCTCAGATAATTCATGAATGATTTGTTGTACTTGGAC
Organism: Pyracantha coccinea; assembly: GCA_028566515.2. Classification (NCBI taxonomy): domain Eukaryota; kingdom Viridiplantae; phylum Streptophyta; class Magnoliopsida; order Rosales; family Rosaceae; genus Pyracantha; species Pyracantha coccinea. The sequence continues at coordinate 4,332 of JAOTRO020188158.1, read as the reverse complement.
AGAATTAGAACCTGTCAAAATCATATCATCCACATAAAGAAGGAGTATGATTATATCAGCACCAGTGTTCTTTACAAACAAACTTGTATCAGATAATGAAGCACGAAACCTTATGGCACACAGATAGCTAGTAAACTTAGAGTTCCAGGCCCTTGGTGCTTGTTTAAGACCGTACAATGATTTCACCAATTTGCAGACATGAGTAGGATAGGTAGGATCAATAAAACCTTGAGGTTGGTGCATATAAACCTCCTCTTGTAGATCTCCATGCAAGAATGCATTTTTAATGTCTAATTGTTTCAACTCCCAGTGATTCATTGCAGCAATAGCAAGAACGATTCTTACTGTTGTATGTCTAACAACAGGACTGAATGTCTCTGAATAATCAATTCCATGCTCCTGTGAAAAACCTTGAGCTACCAATCAAGCCTTATATCTCGATATGCTGCCATCAGAGTTCCTTTTAACCTTGTAAACCCATTTACTACCAACCACAGATCTGTTATCAGGATATGGAACTAAATGCCAGGTACCTTGAGCTCTAAGGGAATCATATTCTTCCTGCATAGCAATCTGCCAATGCGGAATACTTGCAGCTTTTCGAAAAGTAGAAGGTTCTTTAGTATCGGTGATCGCTGTCACAAATGCATAACCACCAGAAAACACCTCATCTTCTGTAATTTGTAATGACTTTAATTCTGGAAAAGATGCCAAGTATGCAGCATAATTCTGTCTCTGTATAGTCCCACTTTTCAGTCTTGTAACCATAGGATGACTAGATAATGCATATGAAGATATTGAGTTATTTTCAGAATGTGCACTTAATTGTGGAGAGATGGGAGGTAATACCTCTAGTTGGGAACTATGATGGACAGGCAACAAGGGTGATGTGCTGACTTCTATGTTGGAGTGATGATGATGGGAAGTTGATGTTGGAACTATGCTTGAACTATTAACAGATGGATTAGACACTTCCATATCAGAACTTGACTGCTCACTTGAAACTTGTTGCTGAGAATTAGTCTCTAACATTGAGTCTGTTTGTAATTCAGGAATAGACACCCCACTTGATACTGATACCGAACTATGAACTGCAGGAATAGGCATTTGGACCATAACTACGTCTCCTGTTATTTGTTTAGGTTGTTCAGAATGAATATGTCCTCGAGATAGTTCTACTTTGTATGGAAAGACTTCTTCATTGTATATGACATGCCTTGACAAAATCAACTTGCTATTGGTCAGATCATAACATATTGCTCCTTTGTATCCCAAGGCATAGCCAAGAAAAACACATAGTGAAGATCGAGCTTGAAGCTTGTTAACAGTATAAGGTCTCAGTAAAGGATAAATGGCAGTGCCAAAGACTTTAAAATTATGAATCTCTGGTGTTTTCCCAAACAAAAGCTGATATGGAGACTTAAATCCTAAGGTCTGAGATGGCATTCTGTTAATTAACAAAACTGCATGAGAGCAAGCATGATACCAGAACATTTGAGGCAAATTTGCTTCTGTCATTAAAGTGATGGTAGTTTCTACTACATGACGATGTCTCCTTTCAACAATACCATTCTGCTGAGGAGTATAGGGACAAGAAATCATATGTGAAATACCTTTACTTGCTAGGAACTTCTTGAATTCATTACTGATATATTCACCTCCTCCGTCAGATTGAAAACATTTAATTGAGGCATTAAACTGATTAAACACAAAAGCAGTGAATTTCACAAATATTGAACAAGCTTCTGATTTATTAATCATGGGAAATATCCACATGAATCTGGAAAATTGATCTACAAATGTAATGTAATACCTATATCCTTCGACAGATTGTATTGGAGATGGTCCCCATACATCGGAGTGAACTTTCTCAAACAAACACTTAGCTTGATTTTGTCTAACTGGAAAAACTTGTCTACACATTTTCCCTTTTATACAAGAAGAACACATAATTGGACAAGAATCTTTACTAGTAGTAATATCAGCAACCTTCAACATTCTAGCCAAAATCTCCTCAGATGGATGTCCTAGCCGTTGATGCCAAATTGCAGACCTTACTTTCTGTCCCAAGAATGCAGCACAACTACTTAACTTTGTAGCAAATGAATTTTGAAAGACATTCACTGGAATCTTGAAGAGTTCCCCATCATCACTCCTTCCTTGGTACAAAATCACCCTTGTGGCCTTGTCCTGTATAAAGAAATTCACATCATCACAAATAAACCAACATCCATTATCTTTGCATAGTTTCTTAACAGAAAGAAGATTGACAGTGATTTGAGGCACATGCAAAACATTATGCAAAGTTAAAGTATTAGTGGAAGTTGAAATTGTAAAAGAACCAATGTTCTTGACTGCCAAACCTTCACCATTTCCAATTGTTATTTTCTCATCTCCATTATAAGGATTGACTTGAGAGAGGGAATGGACATTAGAAGTCATGTGATGTGTAGCTCCGGTGTCTAGAATCCAAGTATCCCCATTTGAGAATCCATGTCCATTGTTTTGTGGTGCATGCTGTCCAATACTGGCTTGTGCAGTCATTGCAATCAAGGAGGGAGGTGGTGGATTACCTTGATAAGAAAAATTATTGCGATGATAACATTCTAGTGCTATATGTCCTCTTTTCCCACAAATCTGGCAAGCAATGAACCCTGTATTACCAGTAACAGCTCTGTGATAGCAATTAGCTGCTGTGTGTCCTCTCCTAGAACAGATTTGGCATTCAGGTGAAATCCCAGATCTGTAAGTTGTATTACCATTCCATGTATTAGTCTTCTGAAAACCACTGCCTGAGAAACTGCTTCCATTTTGTGACTGAAAATTTTTACCACTGCCAGAAAAATTGTTACTAAAGCTGCCATTGTTGCTTCTATAACCAACTTGATTTCCATTTCCAGAGGAAGTTCTTGAACCATTGTTGTTTCTATGATCAAAATTACCATTACCATTGCCATTATATTTTCTACTTCCCCCAGAAAAATTGCTCATCTGCACAAACTTGTCACCATTCCCCACATAACCAGAGCCACCATGAAAATCATTAGAATGTTCTCCATCATATTCCCCTTGTAACCTATGAGAGTTTGAACTTTCACCAACTTCAAAACTGTTATGATTACCCTGAAAAGCATTTGATCCAGGACCTTCTCCGTGAACATACATTGCTGCCATGTTAGTATTCAAAGAATTCATTCTTGATTCAATATTAGCCTTTGCACCGAGAAGTTGAGCCCTCAGATCTTTATATGATATAGGAGAATCCCGAGCCAATATCACAGTCTTTATCATTTCAAACTCTGGAGGTAACCCAGATAGCACAGCTATAAGAAAATCATTCTCAATTATCCTTTCGCCAGCAAATATTAGTTGATCTTTAATGGCTTTAACCCGTAAAAGAAACCTATCCACAGATTCCCCACCTTTTTGTATAGTGTGAAATTCGCTCTTCAATTGATTGATTCTAACCATGGAGACCGACGCAAATCTTTCTTGTAAGCAAGTCCAGGCCTCACATGCAGTCTTACAGCCAATAATGTGCTCCATAATATCATCCGACAATGTAGCAATGAGAAGACTAAGTAAGGCTAGATCTTTCTTTACCCAATCTTTATACGCCGCAGTGATTTCATTAGTAACTCCTGCGCCTGTATCAATAACAAATCTCGGAGGACATGGATCTTCACCCGTGAAGTGATCAAACAGATCGTATCCCCTAAGAACAGACTGAAATTGGAAACGCCATTTAACAAAGTTGTCATCCTGAAGCTTGATCGTGAGCATGCTAAGCAACCCTTCAATCTTGACACTAGATACCGCCATTTGAACTAGAAAATAGATAATATGAATCACAGACAACCAAACAAAATGTATTCTTGAATCCCAAATATACTACCCTTAGTTTCTTGTGGCTATCGACCTTTTCCTTTCTTCTACGAAACAGCTTCCTGACCTCTTACGTGGGAAAACAATGGCTATCGGCCTTTCAATTTGCTAACAATGGCTATCGGCCTTCAAATTCATAGAAAAGAAACAACCATTCTTCTACTAGAACATAACGCAAACAGATGGTGTGCACTGCAAGAACAGAAATAAAGAACCTGATATGATCGACACCCTTGACCCTTTTTCTCAGAAATTGTTGTGAATCTGCAGCTATCATCAAGCTCCAATCAATCACAATCCAAGAAATCTCCAGTTTGTTAAGCTTCAACGGAAGAAATGGCATCGAGGATCGTCATTGCTCTCTGATACCATGATAACAGTGCTCAGAGAATTCAAGAAAGCCAGAAAAACTTAGAGATAGAAGGACAGAGAATTGTAGAAAGAGAG
>JAOTRO020188149.1:0-10759 GCA_028566515.2 Pyracantha coccinea | reverse complement strand
GAGGTTTTCCAGCAATCTCATTATTTGGAGTCATGGTCGAAAAAATTGAACGTGTTACGAGATTGGATGCTTACCTAGACAAACGAGATGCCCGCATCACATATCAAGAGCGGACTTGTAAGGCTCTACAAGCACAAGACCAAGTTTGACATCTATTGGAACTAGTTGCCGAAGTTGAAGCTTAAACTAACATACTAGGTGAACATTCTTTGATATCTATAGCTGTAAATGACGCAGTTGGTATGGCCAAGGATTAAGATATTCTGCAAAATTATCCAGAGGGCTAGAATCGTAATCCAATGAGGCCATCGGTCCTCAACAACATGGAAGTTAGCATTGTCCATGTCTTATTTGCAAAGTTCCAACCAACCACGTCTCAACCAAGCTTTTTGGATGGTGATGTGGTTGCCGAATAGACCACACAAGTAAACTTCGTGGTTATTGAAGAGGCCAAACAGATTAGCAAGGAGGACAAGCTCAGAGTAGCCTTAGCTAAGCTATTTCCCCATTCCTCGGTCGTCAACCTCAATCACCTGAAGTCGTTGTACATAACGATCTATATTGAAGGATACATGATATCCAAAGTTTTCGTTGACTGCAGAGCAATGGTCAACATCATGCTTATTTTCGTAATGAAAGCTTTATGTCATTCCAAAGATGATCTCATTCTATTAGACGTAACCAGAAGCAGCTTTGTTGGCGATAAATCTCAGATTAAAGGAGTATTACCTTCGGAGGTAAATATCATAGGTCGAAATCAATATGACCGCGTTTTTTATAGTTGACTCAAAGACTGAGTGCAATGCATTGTTCGGTCGTGACTGGATCCACCAAACTGGTTGTATCCCTTCTTCGTTATACTAGGTCTTTATTTTTTGGGATGGCAAATTAGTCGTAGTTCATTTGGTCGATAACTAGTTCTTCAAAGCCAACATGATTCAAGCCCATTATTATGACGACCAGGTCGACTATATCACTTTGCAATGCTTTAACGAATAAAGAATGCCCACCAGAATTTCTGTCTAGAAAGCCATCGAGGTTGACATCGAAACCATTCAACGGGATTCAACGAAACCTGGATTAGCTAACTTAGCCGATTGTCCTGATGACTAACGCTGCACGGCGGGATGAATAAAGGGCCACGATTTCATCTATAATTAAATGGCTTTTGGCCCATTACTACACCATTTCCAAGTAGTCAAATTCTGGCATGAACTTAGTGGAGTTCCTCACCGAAGAGAATAACAGCCTAGAGTTGTCCTTCGATAAAATTCAAGCTGCATTGGCTGAACTCAAAGATAATCGGCCTGAAGTGTAAGATCCTTTAGAAGAGATAAATGTTGGAACGGTCAACGAACGCCAGCCTTTATTTATTAGTTCCTTGTTACCTTAACCTATGAGGGTGAACTTTGTAAATTATTTGAGGAATTTGAAGACTGCTTTGCTTAGAGTTACCATGAGTTTCCTGGACTTGATGGAGCACTAGTTGAACATGAACTACACATCAAAACCAGTATAAACCTTTCTGCCAACCTTCAAGACGATTCTCGACCAAAGTTCAACTCGGCATAAAAGACGAACTTGTTCAACTTTTAAAAGCCGGCTTCATTTGGACAGCTCGATACGTCGAATGGTTGGTGTATATTGTCCCAGTTTTGAAGAAAAATGGTATTTTGCACATCTACATTGATTTTCCTAATCTGAATTTGGTAACCTGTAAAGATGAATACCCAATGCCGATTTTAGATTTATTAATCGATGCCACAACAAACCATGAGATTTTATCTTTCATGGACGGCCATGCTAGTTACAATAAAATTTTTATTGCCAAGGCAGATGTCCATAAAATTGCTTTTCAATGCCCTGGGGCACTAGGAACCTACAAATGGGTCGTCATGCCTTTTAGACTTAAGAACACCGGTGCCACATATCAATGTACCATAAATACCATCTTCCATGACCTAATTGGCATAATTGTTGAAGTATACATCGGCGATGTTATAGTCAAGTCCCAACATTGCCGAACACATTTTGAGGATCTTTGGCGAACTTTACTCTGCATGCTCTAACATAAACTCAAAATAAACCCTGCTAAATGTGCCTTTGGCGTATTTGTAGGAAATTTTTTTGGGTTTCCTTATGCATCATCTAGGAATCGAGGTGGATAAGAACCAAACTCGTGCGATTATCGATGCTCAACCTCGAAGACAAAGAAACAATTTCAATCCTTGCTCGACAAGATCAATTTTCTTCACTGATTTATTTCTAATTTGGTAGGAGAAATGAAAGCTTTTTCCACCCTCCTAAAACTCAAAGATTCCGACCTATTCAAATGGCGAGAACAACATCAGGACATATTTACACAAGTTAAGGTTTCTCTTACTAGCCTTCTTGTTCTCATGCCGCCTTAGAGTGGCAAGCCTCTCAAGTTGTATATCTCAGTTGCCGAAGAATCATCCTATAACACAAGATAACGACACCGGTCGGGAACATGCCATCTTTTACCTTAGCCGATATCTCAACTCGGCTGAAATAAATTATTCGGCCATCGAGAAACTTTGCTTGGCTTTATTCTTTCTCGCATCCAAACTCAGGCATTACATGCTACCCTCTGTTACTTAAGTCATTGCCCAAACCTATGTTATTCATTATATGTTTTCTCATCCAATAGTCAAGGTCCACATTGGAAAATGGACAATGACTTTATCTGAATTTAGTTTGCAGTATGTGTCCCAAAAAGCCGTCAAAGGTCAGGCCCTAGACGATTTCCTTGCTTAACACCCTTCTCTGTACAGATTTGGGGCAACAATGTCGAAATCGACATGGTGTTAACACGTGATAATGTTTGGAGATATATTTTGATGGGTCTTGTACTGTGACCTCGGCCAGTGTTAACATTGTCATCCAATCACTTGACCACTACAAATGGTATTTTTCTCTCAAGTTAGATTTCGACTGTACCAACAATCAGGCTGAATACAAAGCCCTTGTTATCGGCATTCATATTCTTCATGACTTGAAGGTAGCTCGAGTACTTGTACTCAGTGATTCAGAGCTTATGATTAACCAGCTCAACAGAACTTTCTGTTGCATGAGATGTACTTTGGTGCCTTATCACATGGTCGCTAGCTATTTAGAAGAATCATTTGCAGGCATCACATTCAAGCATATTTCTCGAATTCAAAATACTGATGTTAGTGAGTTGGCTCAAATCGCCTCTAGAGCACAACTCCTAGAGGGCGGGGTAGGCCGAGTCATACCAGTTGATCGAAGTCCATTCCTGGCCTTGGTCAATCAGCAAACTCTCAAATTGGACGGCGTAATTCGAACACGAGTTATGTCTTTACCGTCATTACTTGAACGAGAAACTCCCGTAGATATTTGCACAATCAAAAAGTTGCCAGATGACTGAAGAAGATCGATCATACGATATCTCGATAATCATAGTGGCAAACATAACAACAAGACAAGGGTACACGCTACGAATTATGTGGTATACCAAAACGAATTGTGCTAAAAAGGCGAAGATGGTTTGTTGGCCATTCAAGCGATTATTGAAGTTCATGAAGGCATATGCAGTGCTCATAAATCTGGCTGGAAAAATGTGTTGGTTGCTTTGGCAACACAGATATTTTTGGCCAAGTATTTTAAAGGATTGCATAAAATATGCACACAATTGTGTACAATGTCAAATCCACTGACCTATCCAATGAGTTCTGGCCAAATTGCTTCATTCGATCACCAAACTATGACTATTCAGAGGATGGGCTATAGATATGATTGGCAAAATCATGCCATCATTTGGATCAGCAAAACATGAGTGGATACTTGTAGCAACAGATTACTTCACTACGTGGGTCGAAACAAAGTCGTATGCCGAGTTAACATCTAAAGAAGTTTGTGATTTTGTAGAAGAGAATATTGTAACATGATTCGTCATTCTAGAAACAAATATCATAAATAACAGCACGATTTTCACGCCGATAGGTTCAAATACTACACGGCGAATTTGAAATTCGGCTCGAATAATCCACGCAGTATTACCCATAGGAGATTGGGTAGGCCGAAGCAAGTAACAAACTTTTGATCGGTATTCTCAAGAAAATGGTGAAGGAAAAGCTGGGCATGTGACATTTAAAACTAAACGAGGCATTATTGGCATATCAAACTTCACTTCGATCGACAACAAGAATGACTCTATATGCTTTGACAAATGAGCACGATGCAATTTTTTCGGTCAAGTTGAGTATAAACTTGTTGCGAGTTATTGAACAAAGTAGTTTGTTCAGTGTCGAATATAGTCAAGCAATGAGGCGGGATTTAGGGGATCTAGACTTGATGCCTACAATCTGTTAGTGACACAGAAAAAGATCGCCAAGTGAGCTTATAATCAACGAGTAAAGCAAAAGATGTTCGGTGAAGGTGACTTGGTCTAGCAAACTGTGTTGCCAATTGGGATCAAGGACCTCATATTTGGGAAATGGGGACCCTAAATTTGGAAAATGGTGGCAAATTGGAAATGACCATTTATCGTTCACAAGGTTCTTGGCAAGGGGCATATCATCTCAAAGATCACATTGGTTCAGCACACAAGTTACTGATTAATAGGAAGTTTTTAAAGAAATATTATCCAATTACTTGGGAGATGCAAAAGTAAAGATTTTTCATTAATATTTGTTGATACTGCAAAAGGTACGTAAGAAAAATCAATCGGTCCACAGGTCGGCACCGGGAACATAATCTATGGGGTCGAGGGAAGAAAGGCTTTGAGTGTAGCCTTTAACTCTAGCCATTTTACTTTGCTCATAGTAATCTCAGCCTGCCGAGTCCTTTTGTCAGCCTTCAGCGCTTGTGTCCTATTCGCACCAGCCGCATACACTGTCAACCGAAGTTTGTTTGCCTCAAAATCCTTCTCGAGCTTAGAAGCAATGGCAGATCTTTGGGATTGAAGCTTGGCGATCTAACAGTCGAGATCTACCATTTTCTCTTTCTTCGCTTTGATTGCCTTTAACTCTGTAAGATAGCTTCTTGAGCAATTGTTATGGCCTTTAGGTCGCCAGCTTGTAGAGCTTTCTCAAAAATATCAAAATATACCCAAGTTCGCTCCAAGATGATCGACAAGTGAATGACACTTTTATTTCTCGCCAGACGAGAGTCGAGACCTTTCTTTGAAGAGGTTGCAAAGTTGAGAGGGATATAGTCTCTTGTAGTTTGGTCAAAGCATTGGACTCAGCTAGGGTTACAGAAGGGTCAGCTATTTCGAATGTGTTGGCGAGATAGGCATCGAGTTCGACTTCCCATAAAGGCTGTACAAAAGAAAATGTTAGATAAGGAAACTGTAAAAGAAGAATGACAAAATAGAAATGTTTTTAGACCTATCGAAAAGTAACTTCGACCATATCTTCTAGGCTGTTGGTCGAACCTAGATAGCTTAATGGCCAAACCCAATGTTTAAGACAGCTCTTCAATTCATATGGCCGATGAAGGTTATCTATATTCGATGGCCACCTAGACGGCTACATAATATAGACAACACCATTCGACGCATAGAATATTCGATGAAATGAACAACTAGGCACCTGACAGTTGACGTTTTTACTTTGGTTTAGCATTCTAAGACAAAAGTCAATCGAAATAAAAGGTAAAGACTTACAAATACCAATGTGACATCTTATGCAGGGATGCCGAGATCTTAGTCTTGAGGGTAAACTGGTGTTTCTGTAATCATCTTTGGTTTTGCAAAGACTGTCGGCTAGACCATCAGGTGGTTATCACCCTGGCCTGGAGGGCATAGAGGTACAACAACCTTGCCTTTATTCAGAGGCAAGGGAGCTGAAATTGGTTGCTCAATTAGTTAAGGACGTCTCACTAGAGTACTCGACTCGTTGTCACCGTCCTAATAACAAAGTTAGAAAATTTAGTGAAGTTAATTGAGTTATATGTGATAAATGCTAGGGCGTTCTCATACTTCTTCATCCAAAATGAACTACACGATGATGATATTTGGATTGGATAAGGGAGCTGCCACAGCCGAGTTGGCCACTACCTCGTCAGGAATGCCGCTAGGCTTTAGACCAATAACGGCTGCATCAAGTTGAAGATCGATCAAAGGTTGAACTATAGGTTCCTCGATCATCAGATTTTGTGTTGGCTGATCAACCAAGACGGCTGGTTGTGTCATTGGTTGTATAGTGGCCGTTTGATCAGCAATCGGGGTCGGAGAATCTGGTGGCATCCCCATGGATACCTCAATAACAGAAGCAAGATGAGCGACTTCAGGAGTGGTTGCTCATGTGTTCTGGCTTTAGATGACGAAAATCACACGGTCTTTTTTCTTAGTTGTTTTCTTCAGTTGTTATGATGGTTGTGCAACGTCGCCAGTTGCCCATCATTGTTGGCATAGCGGTAGTGTCTGCCGAACATGGCGTAGCCGAAGCCACCTCACGAGGAATGGTCGAGGTGGTAGTGGCCTTTGCGATAGCAACATTTGTTGGGGTTGGAGTGGTTGAAGTTATCTTGGGAAAGACGGTCGCGGCAACAACAACCTTTTTTGGGGAAGGGCGAGTTTTTTTTTTGCCGCAAACATGGCAACCACTTTGGCCCGTTTATTGAGCGACCAACTAAAAAAACTAATCAAGGTTTTGTTCAAGAATGTTTGGTTAAATATATATACAAGCAAGACAATAGGAATAAAAAGTACCTTGTGCCATCTTTTTAGATTTTAGGGTAAGGGTTTTCTTACTTAATCGCCGAAGATATTATTAATGGTTTCTTCGACCGGCGCGTCGAAGATATCTTTGGTGCAGATGTCTTACCAGTCGATGAAGGTACTGGTGCCATACATTTCAGAAACATTCGACCGAAGGTAAAATTTCTTACATCACTCATGAAACTCTTTCTCCACTTCTTCACTCTCTTTCTAAGGAACCGGAGATTCGTTCTTAGCCCATGATCGAGCAAGAACTGAGCAAAGGGATCGGGAAGCCCTAAAAATAGCCAAGTTGTCGAGTCACAAAGTGGGGATGGTAAGCCTTCCAACTAGCCCGTCGAGCATCGCAACTGACGGGAAGATCGCAAGCTAGCATGAACAATTCCCAATTCTGTCGTAGATTGATGTCTTCTATTTCCTCCCACGCATATATGGGAAGTTTGATGGAGAAAGGATAGTCTCTTCAACGATAAATCCAGAATTTGTCGTTGAGGCCGAAAAATATTTGAAATTTTTTCGACCGAATGAGTTGGGGCAGGGCGCGATGCCAGTTAAAGGCATATTGTTTCAGAATAGTCAAAATTAAAACTCTCTAGCCTCAGAGTGGCCAAATAGACTTGTAGCCAAAGTTGGAAGACCTCTAGTGGATCGTTCTAGTGCGAATCGATTCTCTCGACATTTACCTCGGTCAAGCAATGTGTGAGGTTGGCAAGGATGGCGGGACTAAGGGCCAGATGGTGATCGCTAGCCAGAGCTTTGGCCATTGGCATATTCTCGGCAAGGCACTTGTTCAACTTGGTACAAAAGATGAACTTATTGTACTAGTAGAACAAGAAAGCCTTATGTTTTCGTTTCTTAAGGCCTTCTTTTTTTTGGCCGGCGAAGTGGTTGATAAGCATGCTGTAATTAAAGAAATTATTGTGCAATTTGTTCACTTCGTCTTTTGGCACTTCCTCTTGAATGTCATTTTTCAAGACCTCGATGACACGCTTTTCAAAGATCATTTTCAGGTCCAAGTTGAATTAACACGAAAGAGAGCAATATCAACTGGAATACCAGATAAATGTGTCGTCACGTCGAGAACGGTAGGTCCGATGAAGCCAAGGGGAAGTACCATAGTATTGGTGACTGAGCACCAGAAATCAGAGAAGCCAATAGGAGTTTTCGATCCATACTAATCTTGATGGTCGAGAGCTTAATGACGTCGAAAATGCCAAGTGATTTCCAAGCACCATTGAAGTAGGGCTCCATTCGATCAACCCAAGCAGCCTAGGCTACGAGGGTCGAAGACCAGGCTCGTTGAGGTTTGGTCGATTTCCATTTTGACCAATCGTAATCCTGGAATAAAGGACTTAAGCAATGGGTCTTCAACATCTCAGTCATGACTTCTGTAGCGTCATCTTTGAATAGATAGCCCAGGATCTAGTGAATAGCAATTACGTCCCCTTCAAATCGTAGAGGCTTGATTGCACTATGGTCAATGAAATTGTGACACTTGTCACATTCTTCAGTGAGCTTGGTAACGAAAGTGTTGGCATCCATTGATGTAAGCTGAGAGGTTTGAGTTTCTAGGTTTCAGAAGTTGGAGTTCTGGGATTTTTGAAAGTGTAAAATTAGAATGAGAAACGGCCACGTGTCAAGGACTCGCGACTATTAAGAACTGGCATGCAGAGTGGGGGTTTGTGTTCTATAAATGCATCTGAGTGGGTGGATGGAGAATATTCATTTTGCAAAGACCGATTGTTTGGCCAGTGTAGGTCGATGATTTAATTTTTGTTGGTAGCTATTCGCTTCTTCAAGGCCGAAGTTCAGTTAGGTGCTATGAGCCGAAAACCTCAGAGGCAATGGGGCATTGTTTGGACTCAAAATAATACTTTGGGCCGAGCCCATGTTGTCCTTGATCCAATAAGAAGTATCAGGAATATTCCCACTTTAGGCCTGGCCCAGTGGAGTTCACTCGAATCCTATGAGAAGATGGTTCCGCCTGGATAAGGGTGAAATGGTCAAATCCTAGTACAATAAGGATTCTTCAAAAGCTAAGGACGCTTTGAATCAGAAAAGAGGCCGAAAGTTAATGGTTGAATCTGAGTGATTAAAGAGCTCAGTTCAGAATTCTATAGGAGTTAAGATTAGTAGAGACCAAATAAGATTGGAGTGAAGAATCTTAGTCCAAGTAAAATTCTAACTCGGTCATCGAGGAAATTGCTACTATAAATAAAGAAGGGAATGCATCATTCAAAGCCCTCCAAATCAACACACAATTGCCCTGCTCAAACAACCTCTCAAAGACCTTGAGATTATTATTATTTTTTTCCGCCAACTCATCTTCAATTTGGATAAACAGCACTGTGGAGGCAACCAAAAACATCTTCAGTTTGGTAAACAGCACTAGAGCCGTAAAATCAGCTGACTGATGAGCATCTTCTGTTTGGATAAACAACACTGCTTTGAGACTGACTGGTTATTTATCCAAGTCTCAGTTAACAAGGATTTTTCATTTGGAGCTTGATTCACATGCTCGAAGAAGACTGTCGCATTCAAAGTTTCTCATTTCTTGTTCGTTCGTAAATTTTTTGTACTTTCTTATTCCTAGAATTTTTTTAATTCTTTGAATAGAGGTAACAGAAAAATGCAATGATGGGAAATTCAAAAACCACAATGAACGAAACTTCCTGCGTTCAAAGATCCGGATCAAATGATGGAGGACGAGACGTAGCCCCACCACGAGGATCCACGAGGCTCAACATGGCGGCAAGAGGAGTAACTTTGCCACAAATGAGCACCACCACCATCGCAGCCATAAGGACTACCTGGTAATAGGGAGTGGGCTAGCTTCATCGCAGCAAGCCTACGGTAAGCAGATAGCAGATGCACTAGCAGCCTAGAAGGTGGCCCCAAATAGCCCACGTCACAAGGCAACTGAGCTAGGCTCATCACGAGCTGGCCTAAGCCATCGCCCCAGCTACACAGGCCCAATGAGCATTGCAAACCCAAGCCACACTAACAATCCTCTTGGCCCAGATCTAACGCGCTCCCAGCATCGTACCACACCCATGTTCCCCCACGTGGCCCAACTCACTTCCGCGGCATAGCCCACTTCCATGGCCCATCAAGCTATCCTAATCGGTCCAATATCGATTCAACCATTCTGGTTTTAGATTTTTGGACCGACAATTTGACATATCCCAACGCAAATCTCGCGCTCGAAGTCCATTACACTTCCACGACTCATGGAGACGTATACCGTCTAAGTTCTTCCACCCCAAATGGCGAACAACACTTGTCCCGACAAGTCATAGAGTTGACAAGCGCCCTTACGCAACAAACAACCTTGGTGAATCAGCTCTTATAGCACATCAAGATGCAGCATGCCCCAGACGAGGTATCTAGAAGCAGGACAAAGGCAGACTACAAACCACTCTAGCAACATCCTGGGAAGCAACCCATCAACTAGCCACGAATCGAGCGTTCGGGTAGTATACACTTCTGATTAAGCACCCAAGATAGCATATACTCTCATCTTAGTATGCAGAGAAGCATGCACTCTCGGTTAGGTCTACAGACGAGCATACACTCACGGTTAAGGCCACACTCCGACAATCAACACGTGTAACCTTCCAGGCGAATTGTTTATTCATGGTTAGGCCTATAAGAGGCATCATTCACCTTACATCGGAATAGGCAAGACAATGGACGAAGAGAAGCAATCACTCAATCCGGCTCAAGTTCAACTAGTAACTTGCGAGAAATTCGCTCACTTGCTAGGAACGTACCACATGTACTACAACCGCAGCATAGACAAGCTGAACACATAGAAGAGCAGCCTAGACCAGTAGGTCACGACCGGGGGTAGTCGAGAGCTCCGCTACCCCAACAAAGACAATTTCAAGAAAAAGTAGAGAGGCTCCTGACTGAGCGATTACGTGATTTCTAATGCAATGAAGTCACTGACAAAACACTACGACGAGACAGGACTAACATAAACAGGTCACCCTTCACGGACAAGATCGAGCAGGCAGAGCCTCCACACAAGTTCAGCATGCCATATTT
>JAOTRO020188130.1:0-10760 GCA_028566515.2 Pyracantha coccinea | reverse complement strand
AAATAAATTTAAATTTGAGTAATAAATTTGAATGCTTATTTTATAATATTTTAGATATATTTATATATATTTTTAATTGCCGTATCCCAAACGTATCGTGTCTTCGTTTTTTAAAATTTGACGTGTCCCCGTGTCGTATCCTCGTATCCGTGTCCGTGTCCATGCATCGTAGATTTTGTTTGTATCAATTTGTCTATCTTTGTTGTTTGTTTTGTCCAATTTCGTTCCGTAATTTTTTTTTCCGTTTTCTGGTTTAGGTTGCCCTATGTTTGTTGTTCATAAAAAAATTTAAAAATAAATCTGCTAAAGTCTGAAGTCGAAGTCGTGCCCAGTCTCTGTCTAGCACCGCCATCACGCTAGAGCCTTGATGTCGCTGTCTGCCTAATTTGGACCCGCTAGCCAGACTCGCAGCCTGAAGAACTTAAATTTGACGAACACAAATTTCATTTGTTACCTGCTGCCTGATCGAACTCGCGTGACTCCTCTGCTTGAACCGTTATTGTCTTCAAGTTAAAGACTACCACCGAGTGGTGCGTGTCGTTGTATCTAATGAGAGAGTTGTGAATGATTTAAGTGAGGAAGTTTTGAAGTTGGTGATTTGCGATTAAAAAAGATTGGTACATTGAAAAGTGATGTGTTTTAAGCGTATTCAGAATGATGGGGCCATTTTACTTTTTTTTTTTGTCAAACGATAGATTAGGAAGTCAGCGGGGTTCAAACTCACACCGTGGTGCAAAAAAAGCACTCGTTTTTATCACTGTGGTAAAGGCCATTTACCTTGATGAGAATGTGTTTGAATTGTTGGGGAAAAGGAGAAAATTAGTGGTGCTTGTTAGGCCTTTTAAGGCCCACATGGATAAGTTTTATTGGAGTTTGCTTTCCAAGTACTCGACCACTTGAGGGATAGTTTTTGTTACTCTTGGTTTGTTGCTGTAATTGGAATATGGAAATCTCGTTCGTTTAATGACAAGGAACACTTGTATGATTTCTCTCCATACTCTCAACGCCAGTCTGAATCAATTTGCCAATCAAGTCAAGTCCAGTTCATAGTTCGCCTAACGGAGCTAGTCAGTATCTGTTTGTTTGCAAACCCGTGTCGTATGCCGCCATGAGTTTGATGGGGGTGTTGAAAAATATTAGTATTTAGGTTTACTTTAATGTATAGTTTTCTGAGCTTAGCCCATTAGCATTAGGGTTTCAATTTCTTACCTTTTAGGGTTAGGTTTATTTATTATAAATAGCATACTTGTTATTTAGTTGAGAATAAGTTAGTCATGATGCAGCCTCTTGGAGTTTTGTAGATGTTTTGGCATTCTCGTTTGCTTAATAAAATTCTTATTATTTTGTAATCTTATTCGTTGCACTCTGATATTTAACTATAAGTGAGAGATCTTAGGTTCAACGCATGTGGATGACAAATTCGATACTAATTTACTATTATAAGTTCATTGTATAGCTTAGTCTTAATCATTCACCACTTAGTACAAATATGTCATTACATTAATATACATACATACATACCTATATATATATATATATATATATGCACATGAGGCCTTTAAGGGAATTTTTTAAAATGGGATTAGTTGTGGGGTCCACACTACGTCGAACTTCAACGATCCGAATAATCTATTTTTAAGTTGCGCCTCTTAGATCATCCTTGCGAAATGTTAGCCAAATCAAAAATATTTAAGACATCAAATTGAATTCAAAGAAATTGACAAACACTTTTGTTCTATAAGAAACAATGAAATTTTATTATGATAATTAAATAGATAAATAGTTCGAATTGAATTGAATTTTTGCAACAATGATATGAACAGAGACTTATAAAATAGGCGATTCGGATAATTGAAGTTCGATTTAAAGTCGGTCCCACAACTAATCCTCATTTTTTTTCAAAAAAATGGAGATCCTTTCCTTTAAAGGGCTTGTATATGCGCACACACACGAACATATATTTACAGATTTTTTTTATTTTTTTATTTTTTTCATTTTTTTTTTAAAGAAGAAGAAGATATATTTACAATTTGATCAAACAAAATATACAGCTTCAATTCCCTTAATAAGCTAAAATGTTTTTTTTCTTCCAAAGAAAGCAATTATTAAATAAAAAAAGTTGTTATTGACACCCTAAGATATCATCTTGCACTCTTCTATGTATAATTTTTCTCTTATGTTTTCTTAAAGCAAAGACGCATGCTTACATTTCATAGTGCTAAGAACACTTCCACCGGTTGGTGAATTGCCAAGGTAAAAGGCCCACTCAAGCTCGAGCAGGTCAGTCAAGTTCAACGAGCTGCCTGGAGGTATGTGATGCAAGGCTGGCATTATATATGCTACCATGAGAGTTCTTGTATGGATAAAAAACTACTAGAGCAATTACTATTCAACGTGAATAATTACTACCTTTGTCTTTTCTTGCCATTTGCCTGGCAAAACAGGGGTACCTGTACAAATAACAACTACCTTTGAGAAATAACGAACGACTATTTAAAGAAAACCAAATAAACTCGCAAAAAGAAATGAGTATTTAGCGCAAATATTTTCAACTAAATAATGTGGTTGTTGATAATTTGATTATTACTTAAGTATGGATTAACGTGCTTATTACTTATTGGTGACACATCATTTAATTTGCAAATTTAGTTTAAAATTTTAGTCTTCCTAATATTATCCTTTGACAAAACATGAGCCCAAATTTGCTGCTCACCTAAATCATTCCTGAAGTTTACATCATAAGATTTTGGCAGTTATGGCATCTCAGATTTGTTACTAATGCAAAATCTTGAATTAGTTGCTTGATGTTTGACATTTGCCCTACAAAATCACTGAGAAAACGTGTAAAGTTTGATAATTACATAGATCCTATTTGTCAATACTTTTGGGCGTCTTTTGTTTCTCGAATGTTTTTCTTTGAACCGGATAGCTTTGATGCTTGGGATAGCTTTGAACGGAATAGTTGTTCAATACTCTTGCTTGTAAATGTTTTTCTTTGAATTTAATAATATTTCACTTTCGATGAAAAAAAAATGTGAGTTAAAGTGTTAATGTGTTTTAAACACAAAAATGTTAGTTGGAAACAACCCAAAATCCAAATTGTGTCCAATGATTCACATTCGGAGAAAATTTACCTTATCACTGACTGTAGATCCATGCATCTATCATAGCTACTATTTTCAAGTTTGTAACCTTTCCTTTGTATAAAATCCACTGTGTGAGAGAGAAATCAAATTTAGAACCTCTGCGCAAAGTTAAATGCTCCTTAACTAACTAAGCTGCAAGCCTTTTGCAGTAGTTAGACTTTCTTTTTTTTTGTTCATGAGTCATGCATGATTGAGACTTTTAATATTCAAACTGGGATTTACAAGCATAAATCTTGTCCAGCTCTTCTAAGAAAGACAACATCAAACAAAGCAAGGACAGAATCTAAGCATAACAAAGTTGAAAAATTTTCAAAATCTTGATCTAAAATCCCAATCCCCTGTTGGGTTCTCTGCATTTTATCCCATATTCATAGAAAGCTGAGTCACAGATTTAAAGGTTCAGTTCTAACAGAGAGTCATGAACATGCATGGGTCTCATATATTCTTCTAGTTTGAGGAATATGTGCTGGAATGTAATGTTTTCCCTAGACAAGATAGAATTTACGTAGATACTAAAAAGTGTTTTAGATTTTACATTAATTCTCGTTGCTTGTAAAAAAATGAGATCATCTGTATTTTGCACTAAAAGTCGGCAGTTTTATTTAATTAGAAACAATTATAAAGTGAAAAATAAAGATAATATTTTTCACAGACCAATAGACCAACCTCATTTTATAATATTTTTCCTCCTTAAATGGAAGCTTCATGCCACAGATTTTTGAGTCCTCAAAATCTACCATTTGTTCAACTTTAATCCAATTTAAAATCCATGAAAGTTGTCTTCTTTCTTGTTTATTTAGAGTATTAATAGTTATAGCTTTCTTCAGTATGATACATTTTATTCTAGCATTCATAGGCAGCTCTTTATTCTCTCTCTCTCTCTCTCTCTCTCTCTCTCTCTCTCTCTCTTGTTTTGCAATGGAGCCCTTCAGAAATTTTTATGGCACAGAAGGATGCAGCAGCAGTGAATCAGGGCGGACAGCATACATTGCCTCTCCCATGCAAGAAGATGAGCCCGAATGCAGCAATATTGAAGACGTCGGTTACGAAAACCGTCATCACATCGCATATCTCACCAGAAAAAAAGTTGGCAAAGATGACAATGAGAGTGATGATTCAATGGCTTCTGATGCTTCTTCTGGCCCAAGTCATCATCATCATGATATCGTGCCTTCGCGCAGTAAAGACGGTAAAGGCACAGCTCGTTCCAAACGCGATAACAAGAAGCAATCTAGGCACAAGAGTACAAGCAAACCAGAGAAGAAAACTGGTGAAAAGAGTACCAAAAGGAAGTGATGAGAAATCAGCGCTAATGAACTTTGATCGTGTCGTCAAGTCCTGGCTCAAAGGGTACTGCAGATTATAGTTGTTAATTAAAACTATAAGCTTGCAAATGAAGAAGAAGATGTATATTTGTTCTTTATATATAGAATACACAAATGGAAGGATATATATTTCTCTTTTCTTCCACGAAAATTCTAGGTTCCACCGTTCTTATTTCGATTTTTAATTTGTATCTCTTAGACTTTTTTTTTCTGCATTTCTTTTAGAACATTCATCAGCGCGGACAAACATCCGTTGAAAGTGTAAAGGGTAAATTGTGTCACAACATATTCTTTCAATCACGGAATAATTAAGTTTCCGGCGGAAAAGGGCGGTATTTTGTAATGCAAGCATGGAATTATGGTGTGTTTGTCTCTCCAGTTTTCTCAACAATAATGCATTTTTTGTATGGAGTGTTTGTGCAGCTGTCTCATGTGGCTATGAAGCAAACAGTGTGAGCAATTTGCTGGAAAGAAGAAAGATCAGAAAGCATAAAGCATACATGTGGCTATCTTTAAAAAAAAAGAAAATATTGATGCACTAGTTTTAAAAGCTTAGAAATTATTATGCAGAATGTGTGTATGTTAACAAGTAGTGCTGGAAAGAAAAAGATCAACATAGAAAGACAAATGCCAACTAAGAATGCTGAGTTTTTTTCTGTTGTGACAAAAAAAAAAAAATTGGTAGAGTTTTACAAAAAAAAAAAAATAAATAAAAATTGGTAGAGTAGTTTCTGCAACAGGTGTGCAAATGCAACAGCAAAGCGAGTACCAAATATGGGCTGTACTTCCAACTCCAAAGAATATTCTGCCACTTATAAAAACAAAATCTGTAATTTGTCATCAAATTTGCACGTTTTATCAATAATATATGCATTAATTACTAGATATCGCGAGATGGGAGTAATTGTCGACTGGCTATATTGTATAGATCGACCGGCTACTCACATTCTGCAATTATCCATCAAGATTTATCCCGCATTGGAGAAATCTGCATGTTATCAGCAGCAGTTAGAACACATGCAAACATTTGTTTAGGAAAGTGAGAATTGAATTTAATAGAGAAACCATAGAACATGTCTTTTTGCCTTGCCTTTTGTCTTATTAATCATTAAGTCAACATGAAGATCAGATAAGAAAATCACCTCTCACCAAGAGATTCTTGTGTGTTACTTTAATATTTGGGGAGTCCTATGCAAACAATATAAAATATAAATGTGTTGTAACTGGATCACCTAGTGGGTAAAATTTTTTAAAATTATTTTCAGTTGATCCTGAGGTTCCAAAATGTTGATTATACATCGATTTACTTTACTATTTTCAGTACTTGAATTCTTCAGCTCACATTCAGCTGATCCTTAAATTATACAATATAAATCATATATTGATATATTTTAGAATTTTTGATGCTGAAATTCTTCAGATCACATTCAGTCGGCTGTTAAGTTATACAATGTCATTCATAAATCGTAGTACTTTAAAATTTTTGGTACTTGAGAATATGGTTTAGTACAACTAAAGTGAATATGAATACAAGTTTTGACAGGTAGAGTACAATATTTTTAGCTAAGAGTCAACAGAGGTGGAGCATGGGAGGAAAAATAGTTCATGATTGACAACCAATTTAGGCTTTTTCTGGACCCAATTTCCACAGCTGTGATGCCTCACCAGATTTGGTTTATTTAAAGGGAATTTAGCACATGGAAACCACATTATTCAGATTTATGGGACACATTTGGCACCCCAAAAGCAAAGTAAATATTTGAGGAATATTTGGCACATACAAAGACCAAAAAAGTCAGTAATTGCAAGAAAAATGCACAAAAATATCTAATTAGAGCTGCAGAATTGAGAAAAATATAAAAAATTTGAGTTCCCCTGAATTGAATAGAATTACATCTTTCAAAGTTAGAAAGGGGTTGTGGGCGTGGACAGATCTGCCAAAAGCACAAGCATAACAAAGCACACTTCAAAGTCTTAAAAAATAAACTGATAAAACTTATTTGGGATAAAAAAATTCACTGAAAAAGAGTTGGCAGAAGCTCCGCCCAGCGTAAAATCGTCAGCAGAAATTATTCAGATGGGAGTGTTCTCTGCTTGAGTTGGATGTGCCACAGAAATTGGACTTAAATCTTTGACTGTTTGGCGATCTTGAACCATTCAGTATGGAAAGCACCTTCCATGTCAGTTCTTTCGTATGTGTGAGCACCGAAGTAGTCACGTTGAGCTTGGACCAAGTTAGCGGGCAGGCTTTCCCTTCTGTAGGAGTCGAAATAAGCAAGACTAGCTGACATACCAGGGGTGCTGATGCCTGAGTTGATAGCAAGGCATACCACCCTTCTCCAGGCAGACTGCCTCTCAACGATCTCTTTCGAGAACTCTGGGTCCACAAGAAGGTTTGCAAGATCAGCATTCCTGTCATATGCCTTCTTAATTCTGTCTAGGAACACCGCACGAATGATGCAACCTCCCTTCCAGATCCTGGCCAATTCGCCCAACTTCAAGTCCCATCCCTTCTCAATACTCTTTGCACGGATCAAATTCATCCCTTGTGCATAACTGCATATCTTTGATGCATAAAGTGCTTGCCTCACATCATCGATCAACTTTGCCTTATCCACCTCTGGGGTGTTCAAGCTATCCTCAAAGCCGGCTGATTTGAACAATTTAGCTGCTTTAACCCTCTCATCCTTTAACCCACTGAGGAACCTTGCATCCAAAGAAGATTCAATTGTTGGAGCTGCAACTGATAGTTCAGCAGCTTGCTGTACTGTCCATTTACCAGTACCCTTCATGCCAGTCTTGTCCAAAACTTTGTCGACCAAATATCCATCCCCCTTGTCATCCTTGATTCCAAATATATCAGCAGTGATTTCAATAAGGAAACTGAGAAGTTCACCCTTGTTCCACTCTGAGAAAACTTTTTGGAGTTCCTCATTTGACAACTTTCCAACTGATTTCAGTACATCATAAGCTTCCGCTATCAGCTGCATATCGCCGTATTCAATCCCATTATGAATCATCTTGACAAAGTTACCAGACCCACCTTTGCCAATGTAGGTCACACAAGGACCACTGTCCGGAACTTGAGCTGACACCTTAAGAAGAATGTCTTCAATGTACTTATAGGCCTCAAAGGAACCTCCAGGCATCATAGAAGGCCCGTATCGAGCGCCCTCCTCACCACCTGAAACTCCCATTCCAAGGTAAAGAAGACCTAGTTCAGCCATGGCTTTCTCCCTCCTCTCAGTATTCTCATACCACTCATTACCACCATCAATGATGCAGTCACCTTTCTCCAGGTAGACGGAGAGGGTCTTTATGGTCTGGTCAACAGGCGCCCCAGCCTTGACAAGCATGATCACGACACGGGGTTTCTGGATTGACTTAACAAAAGTTTCGGGATCATGGAATCCATGAAGGGGAAGGTTTCCTTCCTTTTTAGCTCGCTCAACAGTCTCATCAACTTTGGAGGTAGTTCTATTGTATACCGAAATGGGGAAGCCTTTCTCTGCAATGTTGAGAGCCAAATTTTGGCCCATGACAGCCAAACCGGCAAGGCCTATTCTTGTAGGTTTTGGTGTTGCAGCCATCTTTTTGCCTGCTTGACATTTGGATTTGTTAGTGAGAGCGTCAATTTTATATCCATATAATGGCAAAATATGAAGTACAGATATGAGAGACCTTAGTCCCGAAAAACAAAATGTCGCTTTGATGAAATCCAACAAACTTCAATTGCTCAAATTACAAAACAATAGATCATAAATTAATTTCGCAGGTAATCACATATTCCAATGCCTACATACTAATTGCAGCATTGTATATCATTGATAAGATTGAAAATTATGTATATGACTCTCAAATGTATTAAACAAAAATAACAAATGTAATGAACAATGATACTCCAGTAAGAACTTGCTAAGCCGGTAAGCCCTGCATACTAATTTCGTATTGTAGAACATAGACGAGATTAAACATTAAGTATCTGATCCTCTGATGAATAACACTTAACTAACAAATCTAACGCACAAAGGTGTTCGCCCAGTTTGAATCACCATGCCCTCACTTTTACAGTCCAATTGTTCCGATCGACTCAATGGACAAACAAAACAAAAAAACTAAACTTTCATTGCCTCACTAAGCCCTCACTTTTACAGTCCAATTGTTCTCCGAAGCCAAATTAAACCAGACCCACTTACTCTTTACTTATCTAAAACAAAATTCAATCATATTAATATAAAAATCATAAATTCCACAACCAATCAACCAAATGACTGGATGAACAAAAGAGCATGATCTAATCAATCTGAAAAATTCCAAGAATCCACAGATCAGTGCAAAACGAAATTCATCGTCAAGATTATGAGCAACCGAATGACACTAACAAAGGAAACACAGATAAAAAAATCACAAATCATGGCAACCAATCAAGTTTCAGAAAAAAAAGCTATGATTTTTAACCGCAGTCGGTCAAATAAATTAATGGCTGTAATTGCATTCAGTAAAGACAGCAGTGAAAGGGAACGTTTTGATCAAAACCCAGAAAGCAAAAGGATCCGAACCTGAAAATGTTCTTCTGTAAGGAGAGAAGGGGGATTCAAAATCTGAGGAAATCGAGCGAACCCAAAAAATCAAAGATCTGGGGTAGGCGGAAAGTGATGAGCTTTTATATTAGGAAAAGATCTTCGATGGTGCTTAGGGGAATATTGAAGCGGGTCAAGATTGGCCGCTGGCTCGGTTGGTGAGGTGGACACGCCGTCGTTGAAGGTGGGTTATGTGCGAACACCACGTGACTGGCGCCAATTCGATTTACTCTTACCTGTATTATTATAACTTCGTTCAACATTTGTCACCTATACTGTACATCATATTCAACTATTGGTAAGCGGTACACGAGAGACGAGAATCGAACTCAAAATTTCGAATGCACGGTCAAATACCGTTAACCCATTTAGTTACAAGTTCTTATAAAAGTTTTCATTGATTTAAAAGAATCATCTGTGGCTTGTATTCTTTTTTTCTTAAAAGAAGGCGAATAATGGATCTCATTCTTTTAATGAGAAATCGTAACAAGAATTATGTGAGTGAACTCCTACCTTGATGCTCCTCGTACTCTTGTCTCGAGAGGCAAGCATTGCATGCATATTCTTGAAAAAATGATAATCACACGATATTTTTTTACATTTACATTATTTTGTTTAATCTTGTATTTTATTTTTATTTAATTTATATAATCCAATGATAGAAATAACAGAAAGTTTGTATGAGAAGAAAAATGATGGGCGTATATCATTTTTGCCATCCGAATGGCAAGGTGAGGAAACGTATGTTCTCATTAGGCCAAGTCAAGATTCAAGGGTTAATTTCCTTCCAGTATAACTAAAACAAAGAAACGAAAAGACAAATCCATTTTTAATTCAATTAACTTTTTAATTTTTAAATATGATAAGAATCTGAAACTGATCTAGGAAAGCATATGCGTCTGACCTGGACATTGTTTGGGTGGGCACTTTTGCTTATTAAATTACTAACCCAGTTGCAAGTAGGAATGGATCCGCTTCTAAGTAAATGGCGGGGATTCTCGTGACCACACAACACGGACTGTTGGATTTTGATTCAACGTCTACAATTATTATAACTTTTAGAGAGATCTCATGTTTGTAACCGTTGAATCAAAATCCAACTGCTTATGTTGTGTGGTCATGAGGACCTCCACCATTTGCTCAGGAGGGCGATCCAATTCCTTGCAAATATACGCATTCTTCACGCATGTTAGCAATCTCAACATGATGTCACCAATTGCAAAGCATCCACATCACCACAAATACCCGTTTTGCATAATCCGCCACTTGTATTTACTTAATACATTCACCATTTAAGGAGATTGCGTATTCGTTTGCATCACTACAATGTGAATTCTTATCAATCAATAACAATCACAAAAGAGTAATGTTGTTCATACTATGTTTTTATACTGTATTTGTATACCACCTTAGATGACATTTGATGTGGACAGCCACATCATTTGAAAATTTTGCAAGACCCAAGGAAAGGAAGGGGAAATTTTTCTCGTATACCACAATCATCATTTAATTAACTAGTTTTTCTTAATTATTAATTTTTTAAATAATGAACTAAATTTAAAATTTTGATTAATTCAAATGATGTGGCTGTCCACGTCAAATGCCACCTAAGGTGGTATGAAAATGTGGTATAAAAACATGATATGAATAACATTACTCATCACAAAAATTCATTATGGTACATTGCATTTTACTTAATACATTCACCA
>JAOTRO020188121.1:0-10761 GCA_028566515.2 Pyracantha coccinea | reverse complement strand
GGGGGGTCAATCTTCATCTCTCCCGAGGAAAGCAAGTCTCTCTGCGAGGTAAGCTTCTGGGATTTCAATCCCTTGTTCGAATATTTCTTGCAAAAATATAAATTTACGTTATTTCCCCCTAAGTTACATTAAATTGCATGTGTTGCCCCTTTTCAATCGAATTGTATCAATTTGGTTTTCTAGAGGTTTTGGTTTTGAATGCGTAAGGCAAAATTAAAACTTCCAATCAGCTCAAATTTCCAATTTTTATTTTGGGTTTCTGGTTTGGGGGTTCACGGGGTGGGTACTTTCAGCTTTTGATTTTTTTTTTTTTTAAATTTAGAAGATTTAGGTTTTTTTTAAAAAAAAATTAACTTTTTTTGCCACGTGGCACACATTTGGCAGCCACGTCAGCACTTAATAGATCAATGGATGGAAAATGTAACGGAGGTATTATTTGGAATTAAAATAGTACGTGCAGTATGAAAGTGAAATATTTTAAAGATGTTGTATGGGGTTGTAATAGACCTTAAACCTGAGGGACTACTATGTAATTTACCCTTTGTTCTTTTATTGGGAAAATTGCATATCCGATCTGCAATGCTAGTACACCAACTTTTAAATTTTGTAAATTATATGGCATATCGTATGATTTACAAATTGGATTTAAAAAGTTAATATACCTAGAATTACTCAAATTCTTAATTTTGAACCCATTGACTTATTATTTTAGCTAAAGTATATTTGACTTACAATTGTTAAAAAATTTGGAAAATTAATTATATAAAAGTGTGATTGTGTAAATTCTAATTTAGCTACTAGTTATCCTTTTCGTATAGGATTGTATTTATTTGGAGGAAAATAATTCTTCTCCTCTTTACTACAGAGATAAAGATACTGTGTAGGAGGAATAACACACACAGAGAAACCGCTACACTTTCCCCGCTCTCTCCCTTTGTCGCACTGCTCTATACCTTGTCAGTAAAATAGGTCATAACACATTATTAGCATGGTCCTCCGCAACACTTAAGGAATCTGACGAGGATTTTTTGCTACAAACCAGTTCATCCATATCATCACGCAATCAGGTTCTTCTTATACAACGGTTCATCATAATGCATGTCTCAACTTTAGGTTTTATGAATTTTATATTCTACGTAAACTATTTATGCATTATATACATAATTGTTCAATTATTGGGTTTATTATTTTTTGCCCATCACTCCATATTTGGCCAAAGCTCAATAAATGAAATTTTTTTAATTCATAAAATTACTATCGTATGTCCTGAAGACCTACATGCATTTAATTGTTGCATATTTTTCTATATATATTTGTGTTTTCTTGCAGGAACCCATGAACCTGAAATTCATAAATTTTGAACCTAAAGTTTTGAATAATATGCTTTGAACACCTAAAGTTTTCTTAAAACATTAGAACCATGAAAACTTGAATTTTTCATGTAAATTTAAACCAATACATGTCTAATAGAACCCGAATGTTCTACTCCTATGTGAATGGACTGATAAATTTTGCCTCCATTGCACTAACCCCAATCTTGTGCATTTATTTTGTGACAGGGATATGTCGAATTTAAACAAACTTGACTTTACCGCTTTAGATGTCTTTGGAAAAAACTACCTCAAGTGAGTCCACGATATGAAGCTCCACCTCACCGCTAAGAGCCTTAGAGCAACCATTGAAGTTGAGACGGATGACCCGGTAGGCGAAGCTGAGAAAGCCATTACCATGATCTTCAGTAGAAGACATATGCATGACACACTGCAAACCGAGTACCTCGTTAAGGAAGATCCATGAGTTTTATAGGTCGCTTTGGCGGATTGTTTCGAAGAAACATCTTCTTGCCTAAAGCAAGACTCGACTGGCATCATTTGTGCTTCAAGAAATTTAAGTTCGTGAATGAATACAATTATGAAGTTTGTCGTATCTCATCACTTCTCAAGCTCTATAACGAGGACTTGACCGAAAAGAATCTCCTGGAGAAGACCTCTTTGACCTCTACAAGCAATATTGTTCTACAGCAACAACATAGGGCTCATAAGTTCACCAAGTTTTTGGATTTGATCTCTGTTTTACTTCTTGCTGAAAAACATAATTAGCTGTTGATGAAGAATCATCAGGCTCATCTATTGGCTCGACCACTGTGCCTGAAGCACACGCTAGCGAGAATTGACACCTAAACTACCAAGGTCAATAAAGCGAAGGCCCAGC
The DNA here is from genome assembly GCA_028566515.2 of Pyracantha coccinea. Lineage (NCBI taxonomy): Eukaryota > Viridiplantae > Streptophyta > Magnoliopsida > Rosales > Rosaceae > Pyracantha > Pyracantha coccinea. The sequence goes on along the minus strand of JAOTRO020188121.1, from coordinate 8,550 downwards.
TAAGGGAGGAAACCGAGCTCAAAACGTTCTAACATCGTTCCCAAAGCCTCGAACTTCAAGAAACCAAAACACCTGACACTATGGATGCGGACATGTGTTACCGCTGTTATTCGAAAGACCATTGGTCCCGTCCGAGCTCTTCCTAGGGTCATATTTGAGCATCATTCTCGTCGTAAGAAGTTTGAATCAAACTTTGCTTTGTTTAGATAATTTGTTGGTTTTTGTTTTAATTTTTTATATTTAGTTTTATGGATTATTTTCTCGAATAATTAATTGAATGAAATTTATGTTTTTTTGAACTATTTATACATATGACCAATTCAATTAATTTATTTTTAGGTATGACTAATATGGAAGTTAGTTATCTAGCAAAGATTGCACTCACGCACACCATTTTGTGTGAGTGCACCTATTTTACTAACTTCATGCCTAAGAATGCATTTTTGACAACCCTCTCAAGTCTATCCGGACAAACCCGTATAGTGTTGTCTAATGGCACTGAATTGACTATTAAAGAGGCACTTTATTCTCCACGTTTCAGAAGAACGTTGTTGAGCTTTAAAGACATTCGAGATAATAATTATCACGTTGAAACCTTTGTAGAAAATATAGTTGAATTTTTATGCATCACTTCTTATGAGTATGGCCAACAAGGTGGAGGGTTTCCCGAGTGACTTGTATACTACAACCATATGCTCCATTGAAAGCCATTAACTGGTTGGCCCTACCTCAAGGATTGCACACAAATTTTTCTTTGGCATGACCGTTTGGGACACCCTAGACGAGTTATGATGCGTTGTATTCTTAAATCTTCACACGAGCATCCACTAACCAAAAGATTAGGCAAGTTCTAGCAAGACATCGCATGCCAAACCTGCTCTATGGGAAAGCTCATTATTTGACCTTCCTGTGATAAGATTCATTCGGATCCTCATACTTATTCAGGGGGTCGTTTGTGGGCGATTCAACCACCTTGCTGATCATTTAAATACTTTATTGCATTGGTTGAAACTTCTACACTTTGGTCACACATATGTTTGTTATTCACATGGAAGGTTCTAACAAATGCTAGGCGCTAGTCGGGCGGTGAGCTGGGGCCTAGCGCCTAGGCGGGCTAGGCGGATTTAAGTATATTTATTATAAAATAATTAAATTTACCATATGATATAAAAACAAACATGAAAAATATGTTATTTCTTTAAAAAAAATGGCATATGTTATGTTAGAGTTTTAAGCATAGTACGGTGTGGTCTTAAAGAGAGGAAAGTCTCAAAAAATCCCCCTATCTATTTAGGATTTCCAAAACAAAACAATTTAATTTTTAAGAATAAAATAATAAAATAAGATATTTTGAATAAAATTAATATTTAATGTTTTTTTATATCCCTCCACCCAACCTCCTTCACATCATCCAAGGTTCTAATCCGTGGAGGATCTAGTTCCACTCCAAAAGATTCATCCCACGGTTCCCAAGCTCTCTCACATAACCCAAGCCCCAATCTATATCAGACATAATGTAAAAAACTTAAAAGCAATTGAATGATAAGTGTCAGTACACACACACCAACACATTTGATGAATTGGAAAGCTGAAAGCCTTTATTTTGGTATTTTTTTTAGCGTTTCTTCTTCCTCCTCTCTCACTTCTTCATCTTCTATCTTTCTTTTGCTCTGTAAATTTTCTCCTCCAATGTGGTGCAAGTTTGCAACCTTAACTGTTCTCTCTCTCCCATCCTTCATCTTCTCTTTAGATCTTTCATTTTCTACTAAAGATACAACACCGATTGGAAACGAAAGATACGACGCCGACAACCACAAAGACCAAAGAGTCAATTCGCCAGAAAAAAAAACTACCGCCTTGGCCACCGCCTAGGTCACCGTTTAGGCCACCTAGACGACCTAGAGAGTGTCTAGGCGGGTGCCTAACTCCTACCCGATTCAGCTGGACGATTTGCCCCAAATCGCGGTGGCACTCCACCGCCTAGAGCCTAAGCCGATTTTTAGAACACTGCTCACATGAAATCCTGCATTCTCCAAACTGTTTGCTCAGGTTATCAAGCTCAGGATTCACCACTCTAATTATCCGATCAAATCGATTAGATTGGATAATGCTGAAAAACTCCCTTCGAAAACTTTCAATGATCGTTGCATGTCGATTGGGATTAAAGTTGAACATCCGGTACCCTATATTTATACCCAGAATACCTGGCAGAATCTTTCATTAAATGTCTTCAAATGATTGCTCGAACGTTGGTTATACATACCAAGCTCTCGATCGTTGCTTGGGGCCATGCAATATTGCATGCAACCATGTTAGTCCGCCTGAGGCCCGTCGCTACCTAACCATATAGCACGATTCAGTTGGTTATTGGATACAAACCTGACATATCGCATCTGCACGTTTTTTGATGTGCGGTCTATGTGCCGATTGTGTCGTCCTTATGTACAAAAATGGGTCCTTAGAGAATGATGAGAATCTATGTCAATTATGATTCTTCTTCTATTATTCGTTACTTAGAATCTTTGACAAAAGATCTCTTTACCGCTTGTTTCACAGATTGTCACTTTTATGAATTAGTCTTCCCATCGTTAGCGGGAGATAAGAACGTCAAGGTTCCAGAAGAACGATGCAAATTATCATGGACTACTACCGCTTTGTCTCATTTAGATCCTTACACCACCTAGTCTGAGATTGAAGTGTGATACATCCTAGATCTTTAGACTATAGATCAAAGCATGCCAGATGCTTTCACCGATCTTGCGAAAGTGACGAGATTACATATACCAGCTGCAAATGTGCCTGCAAAAATGGATGTACCAAATGTACGACTGGCCTTCCTCCTAATTAAAAGGCTGAGACACCACTACGGTTGACCCCTATACATTGACGGCTAGCCAGTCACCTGCTTCTACCCAGAAGCATTGCATACATGTTTGTTCAAATGATTCACAACCCTAGAAGAAGAAACTCGCGACATAGACCAGTGAGCCTATCGTGAATCTAACCATCGCCTATTCATTTTAACCCACGTATGAAGAAATTCTAAATTATGGAAACATCCTGGAAAAGGAATCCACCTCTAGAAAAATAGAGAGATTTCAGTCCATTATGCTGGTTTGGATGACGTTTGGAATAGAAATGAGATGATAATCGACGATGCATTAACATATGCAATAGCTACTAAGATCATGATGAACGATGACATTAAACCTCGTTGCATTGATAAATGTCGACGTAGAACCGACTGGTCAAACTGGAAACAAACAATCCAAGTCAAACTCGATTCTCTTATGAATCGCAAGGTGTTTGGGCCCATAGTTCCTGCACCGCCACATGTGAAGCCCATTGGCTATAAGTAGGCTTTTGTAAGGAAGCGTAATGAGAGAAATGAAATAATGCAATATAAAGCACGTCTTGTGGCTCAAGGCTTCTCTCAATGCCCTGAGATTGATTATGACAAAACGTATTCGCCCGTAATGGATGTGATTACGTTTAGCTAACTTATTACTTTGGTAGTTCCTGAAAAACTGGATATACAACTCACGGACGTGGTAACCACATATCTTTATGAGGATCTTGATACAAAAATTTATATGAAAGTTCTTGAAGGACTTCCATTGACTAGATCAAATAGTTCAAGACCACGGAACAACTTCTCCATTCGGTTGAGGCGTTCGCTCTATGGATTGAAGCATCCGGGTGGATGTGGTATAACCGTTTTAGTGAGTATTTGATTAGTCAGGGATATGTGAACAATGAACTATGCCCTTACGTGTTTATTAAGAAGTCACATTCCAGATTTGGGATTGTTGCAATTTATATCGACAATATGAATCTCATTGGGACTCCTGAAAGGCTTGAGAAAATTGTCGCGCATCTTAAGTCAAAATTTAAGATGAAAGATCTTAGGGGAGATCGAGTATTGTTACATCAGTCAAACTACACTCATATGGTGTAGCGTCGTTTTAATGAGGATAAAGCGAAGCTTTAGAGTACTCATATGGTCGTTCGATCGCTAGATGCTAAACGAGATCCCTTCCGTCCTAAAGAGGATGAGGAAGAGATTTTAGAACTCGAAGTTTCATATCTAAGTGTGATTGGTGCTTTAGTGTACTTAGCTCAATGCATTAGACCCGACATCTTCTTCACTATTAATCTTTTGGCAAGATACAGCAATGCGCCTACACGTAGACAGTTGACAGGTGTTAAAGACATCTTCCACTACCTCAAAAGTACGACGAATTTAGGTTTGTTCTATCCTTACGAATCCTCGAGAAGTGCCGCAACCCCCTTCGGTTCTCAAGTTGATTCCCACCTTGTTAGTTATGCTGACGCAGGGTACTTATCCAATCCACTCAAGGAGCACTCTCAAACAGGTTACGTCTTTATCATTGGAGGCACTGCTAACCAAGCACACCTTAATTGCCACTTTTTCAAACCATAATGAGATTCTCACCCTACATGAAAGCTATTCGGGAATGCTTTTGGCTGAGAGCAGTTGTGAAACACATTCAAAGCACTTGCAAACTTTCTTCCGTCATTGATGTCCCTATATCGATCTTTGAAGATAAAGTAGCATGTATCGAACAACTTAAGAAGGGATACATCAAAGGAGACAACATCAAGGACATTATGCTGAAATTCTTTTTCTCACAACAGCAATAAGAGCATCAGAAAATTGAAGTCAAGCAAATTCTTCCCAGGACAACCTAGCCGACCTCTTACCAAGTTTTTGTCGAAGACGACGTTTCAGAAACTTGTTAATGGAATTGGTATGCGTAAACTTTCTAAGTTGCAACATTGTTAATTCTCTTTGGAATTATGTCAAACTCAGGAAGAGTATCCCGAAGTATACTTGCTTGATCTTAATGTATTATTTTCCCTATGATTATGAGCATTTTTCCTTTTGGGTTTTTGCTACCAAACGAGGTTTTAACAAGGCACTCATCCTAGGCTGGTTATACCTTATGTACGTCTCGTAGACATTTAATTTGACTTTGCACTTTCTCAATACTTTTCTTTAGACGATGAGTTTTTTGTCTTGTATCGGGTTTTACCATAGCCTTGGGGTTTTTGTGAGACTTAAATCCATATGCATAGTTCATTTGTCTAAGATTAGCGTGTTCTCAGATCAGTGCCGACGAGTCGACTTTCTCAACTCTACCTAATGATGAATCTACTTGAGTATTTACATACTTAAGAAGGAGTGTTATAGATTATTATAATTAATGTGTGACTGTGTGAATCCTAAATAGAATTGGTTACTAGTTATTATTTCCCTATAGGAGTGTATTTACTTAGAGGACAAGTAATTCCTCTCCTTTTTACTATTATAATAAAGACAGATAACACACAAAGAAATCCCCACACTTTCTCCACTCTTTCTCTTTGCCCCACCCCTCTATTCCTTGTCAATAAAATAGGCCACAACAAACTACATAATTATTTGGTACCACTAATAAATGACAAAAAAATGACGAAATTAACTAATCTTCTACCTGTTAAGGTATTTGGTACCACTAATTACCACCTTCATCTGTCATGACCCAATCATCTTCTCATATCACTTTCATCACCATTTGTCAGCATCTTTAATTATTTGTTTGCATTTTTATTCTGTTTGATTAATTACTTTGATTTTCCCTTGATTGTTTTCTTTGTATTGTCTAGTGTACGTTTCCTAATCACATTGTCATTGTAAATATTGTGCTTTGACCCTATTAATAAACAATTGATTTTAATACTTTTTTAAGCCCAACAGAGTCCACCATAAGAGACTTGGTGATATTAAGGGTGGAAACTCAAATATATTTAGCATATATTATTTTGTTATATGATTGATGTGGGATCTTATTCTCCAACACGCTTCCTCGCGAGTGGTTCCACATGGAATCTCAAAGGAAACCAATTCACACATCGGAGACTGGTTAAGTCATTATACAGGATCTAATGTCAATCTTTTCGAGAGTCTCGTCGGTCGGTTAGTATTCAGTCTCTGGAGCCAACACCAATCGTTTCGAAAGCTCAATCATTCAGTAGCCCTTAAGTTGGAGCTAGTACATCTTTTCGAAGGCTGAAATTCAAAAAGCATGTTCGAGCCTGGTAACTCAGGCCCAAGACATGTCGAGAGAATAGCCTGCTCTAATACCGTAATAAACTTTTTTAAGGCCAATACAGTCTGCCACTAACATCACCGATATTGTCTCAATTTAACCATTTATTACTAGGTGTTGAGTTTTATCACAAAAAACCTCATGATTTTAAGGGGTGAAAACTCATGTATGACCAATGTGAGATCTTATTCTCCAACAAATTTTCACTCAAAATTCAATCAAAATTTGACGAAAATGTTCAATAATTTTTGTATTAACACTATCTTCCTTCCTCCCTCTACTCTTCTATATTACACACATTTCTCCCATGTAATTCTCACAATAAAAACAATCAAAGTTAGAAACAAAATGGTTATACCAACTCTTAAAAACTTCCTATGTACAATCTTATTTCATTGGGGCGTCTCTCGAACCTTCTTAATTCCTGTTTCTGCTGGAATAGCATTTGGGTTGCCTACCAAGACTAGGTGCTTCATCCGTCTTACACGTACATTTCAAGTTCACTTTTTCCTTGAACTTGCCTAAAAATAACCCTAGTTTTTGGTTTCTTATTAACGCAGAAGACTTTTCAAGTTCACATTTTCCTTGAACTTGCCTAAAAATAACCCTAGTTTTTGGTTCCTTATTAATGCAGAAGACTATGGAAAATAATATCAATATTTCTGAGCCTGCAGGCCCCGCACCATATAAATTTTGCTTAGCAATAAAATGTTAAAAACAGCAGAAATATAAAACAGAACCATTGTCATTGACTCATGGACTTAATAAAATATATTTATACAATGCAACGGATTATTCAATACCTCACAAATGAATGGCTAGATTTGAATCTAATTGCTAAAAAAACCAGATCATATGGCTACAATTTCGGAGCATTAGTATTTGTAGCTGCACATGCACCCCTTAATATAATGTATATTTTGGCGGTTTTCACTTGAACTTTCTTGAACATTATTATCATTGTTTCACAAAACTTGAAATTTTCTTAACATGAAGCTTCCCAAGGTATTCAAGCAAGGTTTCTTCGAATTTTCGAAATCCCATCATCCATATCATCATATAAGTAAGTTTGTGCTTACTCTCTCATGCCGTGAAGTGCAGAACAACCAAGAGATTCAAACATGACCAAGACTACCACCTTCCCTATCTCTTCTATCTTCTTCTTCTTGTTATTCTTTAGGATGTTCTTAGCCATGGCACAAAACTCAACGATCCCAGTGAATGTGGGTGTGGTCCTCGACTTTGATTCCTTGTTTGGGAAGGTGGGGATGAGCTGCATCTACATGGCCCTCTCTGACTTCTATGCTTCTCATGCTTACTACAAGACTAGGATGCTCCTCCACACAAGGAACTCCATGAGAGATGTTGTTGTTGAAGCTGATGCAGGTTCTATCTCTACTTATTTTTATTTGTAAGAATGATATTCTACACTTAACTCATGTAAACTAAGTGGTATTGTAATCATATTTTGTTGAAATATCTTACATCGACCGTATCTCTAACAAAAAAAGAGTTTAAATATTTTTAACCCACTCCAACTAATATTGTGGCCTTTTGTGATAAAACTTCATACCTAGCGAATTGTGCATGTGGTAATTATCAAGTTAGGAACAATATCGGTATTGTTAGAAGTGGGTTTATGCCCCGTCTCTTTAATAATTCCATATATTTCAATTTTTATGTGACTATCAGGACAACCGTCATTTTTTTTTTACCCGACACTCAGTTGCGTCCATACTTTGCTCATATGGATGAGATATCGATACCATGATGGTGTAACGGCCTATAACTTTTTGGTTGTTTTTGACAATGGTGATGTACTTAGTACTATAGTCTAGTGCTATATTACTCTTCACTTGCAAGTCTAATGCAATTACTCCTTACTTGTAAGTGAGACTAAAATACCAATTTATTTCCCCACCGTTAGTATAAATATAGATTATTATTGTTGACACTCCAGTCTCATTGTACACTCCAAACTTTCTATATTTAGAAACAAAATACACTTATGAGGGTTGAAATAAGGAGATTTTTGGAGTGTGAATAACATTACCCTAATTATATTGTTTTAACCCTAATTATATTGTTTTACATAAAAAAAAAAAGAAAAAGATAAGGATTAAGGTCATAATTATCACAAGCACAAAACCACATGAGTGGATTTGGAAAACGGGTCATGTTTGGGTCGTTCTCGTGTCAAACCCACTATCTTAACGAGTCATGTCGTGTCAAACTTGTTATCTTAATGGGTTTTAAACTTCAAACCCAAACCGGTTATCTTAACTAAACATTAACATCAAGATTCATAAGTTCACTTTGATTCATCAGTACATATTAATCATTTCATTAAGTACGACATCTACATGCCACACAAATTAAGAGAGATTGAGAGAGCTAGAGCTTTAATTTAACGGGTTAAAATAGATTGAAATGGGTT
>JAOTRO020188099.1:0-10762 GCA_028566515.2 Pyracantha coccinea | reverse complement strand
ATTGATAGATATGCACACCTCTGTAAGAATATATCCAGTGGATGCTAGAAGGGGAAGCAGAACTGAGCAAGCAGCTAAGACAGATGTTATACCAGCCGCAGTCCCTTCAATGGTTTTCTCTATGAAGAAGAAAAAGTTCAACATAGTAACATACATTAAGCAAATTAGTGGAAACACCTTTTTGGTGAACTTAATTAATACAAATACTTACTGCCTGTTTTGCTCCACCTGAGGACACCATACTTGTACCCAACGACTGATGCCTGGACATAAAAACACAACCAATACAATAACATTAAGAAATAGTTGTTTCCTGTCCTGTTCTTGGAGTGCAAGTACACTCACCATTGTATCTCCAATTCCGAGATCCCAAATTCCAGAAAAAGGATCAAGGGGTTGATCAGTGTACCCAGAAGACATCCATATAGGACGAGCGCATCCCAATAAGAGCGAAAAGTGGCTGACAAAACATATAATATAAAAAGACAAAACTCATGAGACTTATTTGAATCAAACTTATGAGATTAGGGCTTTGATCTAGGGGGGAGAAGGAATCCCATACCTGACAATAAGAGGTTCTGAGTCACGATGATCAGTGAAGGCATTCATAAATTTATGTACAGATTGTCCTAATCGCCAAATTCTCCATACCTTGTACAAAGATAGTCAAGCAAATGATATAAGAAGATAGACTTCAAAACAACTTTAACATCCCCAATTATATACATGCGCACACACACACTCTCACACACACACCCACTCACCCACACACACACACACAAACATGTTTTTAAAGGAATCGCCCTTCCAAAATATTCAAATACAGGATTTTGACTGGGCAATATTGTGTCCTCAACAGGTGGATTTTACTTATTGCATAAGAGACGAATTTTAGACATTAACATAAGGTTCTAGTTTGAAAACTTACTCGAATAATTTCCAATGCCAAGAAAACTGCCAAAGCTGCATAAATGAAAGATCAAGAGACTCCGGCTGCAAAAGAAACATACAAGGAGCATATATAAACATACATAATTAGAATCGCGATAAAAACGTATACTTGGATGACAATCAATCTTTAGTCCTAAATTACCCGGAACATAAGAGCAGGCACAAACATTGACACAGCCATCAGATGGTCGTATTTTCGGAGTAGAATTCCTCTCAATCTTGCTATTTTTTGAAATGTTGTAGAACCACATATCCAGTAGGCACACGAAGATAATCTCTTAAGTGGTTCTGCAAAAATAAATGAAAGTACCCTGCCAAACGAAAAAAAGATTTGATGCCGACATAAGACAGCCATCAGACAGAATAAACTAATTTTTGTAAACAGAATCAAAACTATAATCTCTCACAGTAAATAGACAACTAATGTAACAAAAAATAAATAAATAAAAAATATTAAGGAACCTTATACAGGTAATAAGCCATGCAGGGTTCACCGAACCACAATCCAGATCAATTACCACAATTCATGGGTCGCCAGCAGTCGGGTTCCTTGAAACTGGAATTCCAGCGTACCATGATATTTGGGGAATAAAAAGTAGATTAAATGTCAAAAATAAATAGAACTTAAAAAACTGAAAATTCTGGTGTACCATGATATATATGCAATCCATTGATTTTTTGGACTCTAATTTAAGTATCTATGAATTTTTTAGCACATGGATGGATGTAGTCAAGTTGTGTGCAAGGAACCAAAGTGATATTGTGTAACATTGCAAACTTACAACTCTATATTAGGTAACCTAGTATACGCTATGCGCCATGCACCAGGGCTAAGAGCACATCAAATCCGATGCCAGTACCGCAACCCCAAACATAAAAAAGATCCTAATAACTCTGGTTTTGGTAGAACCTACCATTCAAACTATGTGAAATTTTTTTAATAACAGAGGTGGTAGATGTGTTTTAGTAAAGTTGCAAAAACACAGAAAATGCAACATAAAGAAAGTCCCAGCAACTGCAATTCTGGGTGATCACAACCAATGGAAAGCCGCTCTGCTGTTATCACTAATTTCAAATTCTTGACTAAGTCATGCTATGCAACTGTGCACACCAATACGAAGTGAGACTTAATTCAGAGGTTAGTTTGTTATCTATTTTTTATATCAGTTGAATCGGTGCCAATGCACGATATCAACTAGCATGCAGATCCTTTGATGTTTTGTTCCCAGACTGCAGCAGTGATTTTCTATTAAATACCATTGAAAGCTTGCATTCCACATGTCTGTGAACTTCGGAACCAGTTACGTCAAATATAAACCACCTAACTATGGTGAAACCAACCGTAACCACCAAATAGAACCTAATAACCACGTCGTATAGGAGATAATAAAAAATCCAGTTGAAGTAACAAGTATCGAACAAATTACTGGAAAAGGTTGTACCATAACAAGGGATGCATATGAAAATCCTGAACCAACCGCATCCATGATGGAATGATCACAATCATGATAAATCCAAGTGAAGAAAAGAAGATAACAGATCTCCAAATCCCGTTGTTTGTCCTCACTTCACATTCGGTGAACAAATTTAAAGGCCATTGGGAAAAGAAGGCCAAGCAGCAACCCCTGCATAAAATAGAATGATGGGTTTCAAGCCGGACCACTTGCAATCAATTTCATCTATTAAGAAAGCGTACCTGCATAATAATACTAATCTCACTTCATTTACTTCCATAATGTAACACCTCTGATTTCATAAAAAACCCAGATACCTGTGTGAGAAATGTCATAACCAATAGGATGAGTACGTATAAGCAGTTTGACCAGAGAAAAAAAAATCTAATTAGAGCAGAAAGAAATAACCTTTGCAATGGTATATGCCAATATGTCACCAAAATAGAGAACAAGACCTGAAGTCACTAAACACGCTTCCCCTAGAGAGAAACAAAAGACATGCAACATCAACATCCACTGAGAAAAAACCAGAAAAATACCCCCAAATAATAATCATCAGAGAGAGGTATAAATACAAAGAAAAATAAAGTGAGAGAGAGAGAGAGAGATCTGCACATTAGCTGACTAATGATATAGCACTTCAACTTGAAGTGCTCAATATGAATTAATTAATGTCATACTATTATGTATAAATAACTTAAATGTCCAGACGAACATATCGAATGGGCAAATGCATGTTCGTGTTTTTTTAGTTGTGTAACCACTGAAAGCCACTAAAACATGAGGGGAACATGAGCAAGCAGTGAATAGTCAATCTATTCCTAAGAAGCTACAGCAACCATTTCAATTTAGCAGTTACGTTTTGTCCCCTTCAATCAATAAGAAAAATTCCATTGCATTTTGCAAGAACAAGTGAAAGAGAAAAAGTAGCAAGGCATATACCAATGGAAGAACAAGATGGGAAAGTTCCAAGAACATGCTGAATTAATTTTACAGCTGCCAATCCATGAAGAGCATCCATAATAACTTCAATGCAGCCTCAAAGCCTGTACGGAATGAGCAACTCAAGTTTCAGTTTTCCAATTACTATTGGCTTAAGCATAAGTAGAGAACACTTTCCATGTTATCAATTCAGAAAAGAGGATTCAAAGACGTGCAGAAAACTTACTAGTAAGAGATACAGTACCAAGAGTCAGACAGCACACTGCATTGTGCAATATTATGCAACTTAAGCTAAACTTTGCATGCCTAATACCACGTGAAGGTGGATCAATATTCCCAGATGCACACGACGTGGTTATACAGAGAAAAATCAGCACACACAGGCAGCTGACAGAAGCAGCCCAGTATTGCATCGTCAAAGATTCAAGTTCCGGATGGCAACATTGAACATATCATCAGCATAATAGAGAGGAACCATATCAGACAAAGGTGGGACGAAACAGTGGGAAGCATGGAACCCTATCAGATTTTAAAAACAATTAAAGGCATCATATGAAAAAGTTTACTAGTTAACACAAAACGTTTCAAAAGTTTACATCGAGAGAGAGAGAGAGAGAGAGAGAGAGAGAGAGGCAGAACAGTAGAAAAGGAAGGTTATGATCTTCAAGAGAGAGGAAACATTATTCTATGAGGACCTATGGACCAAGTTAAAGAAATGTCTCTACCATAACAACTTTTCCTATATCCCATGTGACTTGGATCTGGGTGCCTGGGACTAATGCTGTTTCTAATTTCAGCTGCAAAGTAACAACATTATTTTATTAAACCCAGTACTCCGATAAATAGCACAGGCTTCCAAGATCCCAAATGGCACAAGGTTGAATAGCCCACAGAATTTAAAACCAGAGCATGTTCACATGATCAACAGAATCCAGTCACATTCAATCGTGGACTCCACAAGGGAATCCCACCAGTAACGAAAAGTTCATGTGTATTACTCAAACATAACCGTAAAGGTTTGAACTTTTCCAGCTCATCTGTACAGTGATGGAACTAAAGATGATACATTTACTAATTTGATGCTAATTATGATTAGGAGCCACGGATAACGGTGAATTGAAAACTACACAAAGTACCTTCAATGGAAACTTGGTGCAACAAACCCGCCCGCGAAAGCTGTATCGTTTTGGATATGAAAACAGTGGGCAACGTGACAGCCCCTAACAGTATACCCGACGAAGCACCCGGCCTGAAACATTAAAATTACAGTCAATGCCCACATTCAACACTGGACGAACCCTAACAAAAGCAATTGAAGAAATTGAAAGAGAAGAGTAGGAGTAGTACCTGGTGCTAAAGTGGGAGAGGGAGGTGGAAGAATCAGTGAGGATGTCGAGGGAGAGGGCGGAGAAGGCGAGGAGAGAGAGAGCGATGCCGCGGGAGAGGAGAGAGATGGGGAGAGAGAAGAGGACGCGAGAAATGAACAGCAACACCACAGCTCTCTCTCCGTTCATCATTCCGGCCATAGCAAACGGCATGGCCGCCATTCGAATTGGCGATCCTAAGCTTGTTCCAGCTTCGAGACGACGGAATTGGAATCGATCGAAGGATCAGAGAGGGAGGAGTCTTTGGGTTTTTTATTCGCGGGAATACAATGCGAACACAATTAATTTTTCAATTTTTTAGTGTCATTCTAAATTTGACCTTAACATTTTCAAACATTCCGAACAAATACCCAACCGGTTATACTATGGACAATATTAACATTGATTGCCTCAAAATCTAAATTTCAAATATAAATTATACAAAATAGAAACCATTCAAATAGGTATTGAACTGAATCGAAAATGGACCCAAATTGATATTACATCAGTAGGCCAATCTCTTAAGAGAGAAGAGGTTTAAGGTTTAAGATTTCAGATAGGGTTTCAAGGAGTTGTTTTTGCGCATGTGATTTCCTCATTGTGCCGATTCTCGATTTGTACAGTTTCCAGTTCTTCTTTGCGAGCGATGAAGATGGTGGTCGCACACATCATGGTAGTTTATACTATTTCAGCAACCTCCATGACCTTCTTCTTGATGTTGGCAGCCTGAGTTGGAGGGTGCAGTTGGTGATTTTGCATTAAGTTTGGAGGTGATAGCATAATGCGGGTGATGGTAACTGTTAGTTGGTGGAGGCTATGCTTTCATGACATTCTATTGATTTTGGAAACAAAGTAAGCCAAGTTAAGTTAACAGATTTTTAACTGGGGTTAACGGATGTGACATATTCAATATGTTGGGTGCTTATTTGGAATGTTAAAAAGGTTTAGACCAATTTAAAGTGACACTAAAAGGTTGGAAGTTCTAAGTACTTAATCCTTTATTTTATTGTGGTCTAATTCGACCAACTATGTCTTTCAAACATAAATAAATAACCCTATACAAAAAATAAATGAAATAAAATAAAAAAGTAGTGCTATCTACAAACTATTTTTACTTCTCATACATATCTCTCAATTTTCAACCATCGAATCGAATAAGCTGAAGAAAATTAAAAGCTCGAAATAACAAAAGTGTTTGAAAAGTAAAATAGATGTGTGAATATCAAATTGATTTCCACGGTAGATTTTAATTAAAATTGTTGTTTATTAAAGTGCTTGAAACATAAAAACCGAACCCTACAAAAATAAGACAAATTTCGAGATTATAAGATTTAACTTGTGATTTAATCTTATAGGAAATTTTGGTTTCTTCAGTTGTTCGACAAACCAAAATGGGACGCAGCACAAATATTCAGCAGGTCCGATCGAACATCAACCGATCAAACACGACCACAGACGTTTAGCAGCCACCGACTGAAAGCAGCCAGAGCAGTTCGGCAGCCACCGACCAACTTAAAGTGTCATGTCCTGAAGAGACAACGGCACGCCTAGAACAGTAACCAACACACACAGCGCAACAACCATGTCAACAAAACTAGACAAATAATAACAGAAAAAAACATTAAAACATTTCTACTCCAATGCATCTAAATATCATTGTATATAAACACATATCATCTGCAAGCAAAGTCGGTGATAAAACATTGCAACTCGATGCATTTTAAAGTCCAATGCAATGCCATTCGTCTCGATATCAGTTTGAAGTCTTCCACTATGTCTTATCCTCTAAGCAGCTCACATTACTGACTCCTAGCACTTAGATTTTTACTTTTTGAGAAAACTCCTCGTTGTTTATCTGCGTCCAGGCTCCTTTCTCTTCTCCACTGTAGGTGATGTTAAGAAATCCGTCGTCATCCTTATTTTCCTTATCAATTACATACATCGAGGTACCTGTGTGCAACAACATTGGACGAAATTAGAGTTATTACCACAATTTGGGAACAAGATGGATGGATATCCTTATGCCAATTGTCGCTCTAAAACAAAATATTTTTGCAGCTCTGCTTACCAGAGGGAGGATCAGTGTTCTTGAAATAGAGAAACAAAGGCTCTGTCCATGGCCTTCCTTCTTTCCACTCGATCCGAATCCGAATAAACTCAATAAATTCGCTCAGAGGCAAATCGAAATGCACTTGGAATCTGCAGTCACAAACACAGTATAGGCGATAAATCTGTGTGCGAACCCCTTCACATAGACAAGCAATATAACTTACTTATTTCTCTTCCCTCTTTTTTCTGACCGACTTCGTAACGAATGACATAACAAAAGCAAAGCAAAAACAAAGCATACATATAAAAGGGGACAATCTTGTTCACAAATCAAGAAAGTAAAGCAAAAAGATATCGGGAACTAACTTCTTCATGCAAATGTCAGGAATTTTACTGCTTGGATCCTTCTTCACATTCACCTGCACAGCACAAAGACTCAAATTACAAGAAGGTATTAATTCATAGAGAGAATTAACACATTTGACGTGGTCAAATTCTTACTGGTACATGATCTGGTCTTTTCTTCCTCAACAGCCAAGGATTTATCTCGCGCTCTTGACATGACTCCCATAAACTGAACATAAATCAAAACCATACATGTAAATTTAACTAACCCATCAGTTTCAATTTAGAACTACAGAACAAGAGAATTAAAGCACAAGGGAACTGGAAACTAACTGCTTTCCGATAAAAGTGGATAATTCAGCAGCAGATTTTCCCTTGAGCGCAGCCTTCTCCTCAAGCTGAGCCTACTCCGCCATCACATGCATAGCAAACTCAAATTAGAACGGTGTATCCCTGGAATGCGTAGAACGTAAACATACTCGATACAAGTTTAAATTCTTACCATATGCTCCTTGTTCAAATGATCATTCCAAGTGTCTAACATAAAAATGCTTTTTGACAAAATAAAATCCCCTTTTACCCTACAAGCATAAGTGAAGGGAACAATCTTATTCCATAGTAGCAAATACAAATCGAGATATTTAAAGCACAGTGAATTGAGTTGAAGACTAACTTCCTCTTCTTCTTCTTGACGACCTTGCCAAGAATTAAGTCACATATTTGAGCGTCATACTCAACAATCTACGTAAAACATTCAAATTAGAACAGGAGTAGGTTCATTGAATGACTAAGAAATAAACATGTGTGAACTACAATTCTTAATGGTAACTTATCAATGCATCTACTGAGTACCCCTTTCTCTTCTCCCCCGCTATAGGTCATGTGAAGAAATCCATCTTCACCCTTATTTGCATCATCAATTTCAGACATCAAGGCCCCTGTAACAGAGCAAGAAGAAGATAGTTATTGAAACCGCAGTTGATGCGAAATCCGGATGAATAGTATTATGCCTTCAGCAAAAATAGATTGCAGCCATGCTCACCCCTGTAAGGTTCAGTGTTGTTGAAATAGACAAACATAGGTTGGCCTGCTCGAATTCGAACACAATTTCGAATATAATCAACAAATTTTTTGAGAGGCACATCACGACGGACGTGGTACCTGCAGTCAGAGACACACAATAGGCTATAAAACCATGTACGAGCCCCTTCATCTAAGATAAGATATGAACACAAATTAGGTTGGAGTTTGCCTATGCAATATCAAGCACATTTTCTTTTTTGCATGCAAATGTTATATAATTACATGGAGTATGAAAATTGTTTGGTAGGAAGTCGTCGCTGCCTAGGCAGCCATTTCGTGTTAACCACGATGTAAAGTCTTAGAACATCACCTGAGGTATCAGATCAATCGCCCCTGTTCACATGTTTTTTTTTTTTTTTTGGTTTTGTTTCCTTTCGTTTTCACACGTGACTAAATGCTATCTGTGGGCATGACAAGTAGTACTGGCCTTTCAAGATGGATTTTGGAACAAATGATATACGGAAAGTATACATAAAACAAGGGACAATCCCATTCCATTATAGTGATAAACATAAAGATAGCCAAAGCAAAAGAGGAATCGGAGACTAACTTTGTCATCTCCAAGCCAGGAATGTTACTCCCTGCAAGTTTCTCAACGCTAACCTGCACGGAAGCTCAAATTAGAACAGGGACGGGTTATTACCTCCATTGAATGCATAGGAGGAAAAGAAAACGAAGAAAAACCAAACAACATAACGGATGCAGTCAAAAACTTACTGGGACAAGATCTGGTTGGCTATCCCTCAATTTCCAAGCATTCATAGTGTATTCTTTGTACTCCTCCAAAAATGACCTGAACATTCATCAAAAGCATAGATGAGAAAAATAACGATCCCATTATTCCATTTCCATTGCATTGAAGCAAACGAAGACAGGTAAAAGGGAGCTGGAAACGCACATTGCCTCTTTGTATGAGTCAGAGGAGAGATTTATGTCTGTGAGCCTAGATTTGTCTGCATGCATAGCCTTGTCCGGAATCATGTGCATAGGGGATCAAATTAGAACATAGTATCCATGCACACATAATGCATAACTAGGGAGTAGGACGGATGTAAACATATACATATATATATATATATTTTAGATTCAGCTCAATTCTTACCATGCCAAACTTGTAAAATGAAGAGTTCCAACGGTCCAATGGTTGAATGGGTCTCGGAATAACAGTAACTCCTGGAATCTCGCGTCTGAAAAGAAGGTTCTCTGAAAATTTCAAACAACAAAACATGATCATCACAAGAAGAAGTTGTCTTCCAAAATAAAATTACAGAGTACAGAAGGCATCATATCACAAAGAGTAAAAATAATTCGCTACGTTTATATTTTTGAATGAAAAATAAAACAAAAGATTCAGCCTTGCCAAACAAAGTGTATGTCACGTTTAGAACCCGGCAATACAAATTCCTTCGTTTGACATGGAGGCATATAAAAAATCCACAATTTGAATCCAATCCCAGATGGGCCAAAACTCATTGAACTCAGGGTTGAAGAATTAAAACATCGAAAAACTGGCACCACCACCACCACCACCATCACATATTAAAACATGGTATTAATAATTGTGTTTTAATAATTGCATAAAATATACAAATAACCACCCAAAAAAGTAAACAAACACACCTCGACGAAATGGAAGCAAAGTGCTTTCTTCTCGTCCACTAGAAAGCATGTGAAAAATTTCATCGTCGTTCATATTTGCAAGGTCAATTTCAGACATCAAGGCCGCTGTAACAGAGCAAGAGGGAGGAAGATCGTTATCAAAACCGCAGTTGATTTCGAATCAAGGTGAATAGTATTATGCCTTAAAAATACAAATTCCTTCCTTCGAGATAGAGGCATAGAAAATCCGCAATTTGAATGCAATCCCAGAAGTGCCAAAACTCATTGAACTCATCAGGGTTGAAGAATTAAAAACATCGAAAAGTTGACACCACAATCACCACATACTAAAACATGGGTATTAATAATTGCATAAAATATACAATAACAACCCAAAAAAGTAAACAAACACACCGTGTCGAAAAGCGCTTCCATTCTCGAAAGTTCTCTCTACTTCCATGGCTACAATCCCACTCGTCTGCAAAATTTTCAAACGACACAACAACATATATAAGCATTTACTAACGTTCTAGGATGAAAAGAATTAACTGATGGAAGAACAAAGTCGAAAATTAGGGTTTTGGTAAATTGACGAATAAATCAATTATTTTATCTACACAATTATCCATCCCTATACAAATTTATCCATCCATCCATTCATCCATCCATCCATATGCAAATTACATTAGAATATCCTTATACAAATTACATTAGAATTTTACAGGCATACCTGTTCGGCTGATCCGGTTTTGCTTTGCCATTCTCTACTTTTCTCCTCTCCGACTCCCAAGTCGAATTCTTTCTCAGCTCTGCCCTGTGCGTCCTTGGAGTCTTACACGCATGATCATACCTTAGACCGTGATCGGTGCATTAAGGAAATATAGAGTCATGTTTAATCTTTAATGCTAGAGCTGATGAAAATACTCAAATTGTCATTGTCTTCTGATGGATCGGATGAATTTGGAAATACTTTCT
>JAOTRO020188092.1:0-10763 GCA_028566515.2 Pyracantha coccinea | reverse complement strand
TCCCTTCTTAATTTTCAAACACCTAGGCATTAATCAAGGCGGTAGCCAGCCGACTAGCGCCTAGGTGGAGATTTTTAGAACAATGGTCATTAAATCAGTAAAGAGGAGTAAGATCACGAAAGCATCGAAACTATTAACAAAGTGAAGACGAAAGCTCTCACCAATAGTTGTAGACGGAGACGACGGAGATGATAGAGCAGATACAGACAGAGACGACGAAGCAGTTGTAGACGGAGGTGATAAAGACGACGGAGCAGTTACAAATGATAAGTCTGATTTCTGAGGTTCAAGTGATGAAAAATAGGTAAATCCATTTTGGCTTTTTGTCAAACAATCGTTTCAGTTTAGCTAATTTGAATCAATCATGATTCTGTGCAGATTTATTGAATTTATTTTTTATTTTTTTTTTCTGAATATCCTCCGATTTTAGTTTGAAACTTATCTGAAAAGTAGGATACTCATATCTTGACAGTATGATACGTGTATCTCGTCAGTCAACAATGTATCCCTTCACTCTGATACGTATCGGGTGCGTATCCAAGCATATCCTTTGCATATCCATGTCCCCGCGTGTCAGATATGGGATACGCTGGCTTTCGTAGTGTCCATGCATCGTAGCTACCAATGCTACATCTCAATCATTCAAGAAGATAACATGGATTACCCCTATACATTCCAAAGCAAAAAAATAATTCAGCATTGCACATACTGAACCTTGCTAATTGGTAGTAGCCTTGATAGCTTTCTGCAATTCAGATTCCACATCTCTAGCGTGATTGGTAGGCTTTTTTTTTCTCTGTTTGTGCATTCTCTTCTCTGACCTTCTTCTTGTTCTTCCACTGTCCAGACCCACCAGAAGTCTAACCCGAAGGTGGCGGTAATCTCTTCCCAATAATATTATTCTTCTTGCTATGAAAATGCTTTTTAGAAACTCCAAACTTCATATCCTCCAACCTCTGCTTCATTTCCCTCCGCTTTATTTCCTTATTTTCCTTCTCCAAGTCCTCCAAATCCATTCTCATCCAAAAACCACATCCCCTTCAACAATTCCAAATCACCCACATTGCTCTTAGCCATCTTTTCCTCCACTACCTTCACATCCTTAACTCTCTCAAACCCAATCTTATTCACCATTAAATACGACGTTGTTTTACCAAACTTTGTTGGAAGATTCACACCCCAGCGCATATTCATCACCACACTTTTTGTCACCGTCAAGACAGTCCTCGCCATCATTGCAATTCCAGAAAACAACCTATCATTCCTTCCACCCAACGACCTCTCTACCGCATACCTATCTCCACCATTCGAATGAGGTTTAGAATTATTCATAAATTCACCAGTTTTGCCAGGTGTTTAAGGAAAATATTGGAATAACTGTGGAGGTATACATTGATGACATGGTTGTGAAGAGCAAGTGAAATAGGGATCATCTGGCTGACTTGGCGGAGTCATTCGACATACTCCGCAAGTACCAGATGAGATTCAATCCTCCTCGGTGTCCAAAATGGAAAGTTTTTGGGATATTTGGTGACTCAGAAGGGCATCTAGGTCAACCCGAATCAAATTAAGGCGATCAGTAAGATGCAATATCCACGAACTATGAAAGAGATCCAAAGTTTCACGAGCATAGCTGCTTCACTTAGTTAATTCATATCCAGACCAACAAATAAGTGCAAGTTTTTCTTTACTGCCATAAAAAATAATACAGGGCTATTGTGGGACGAGGAGTGTGTACAACTATCCCTCAAACTGAAGGAATACTTCTCTTCACCCCTTTTCCTCTTGAAGCCTATACCAAGAGAAGATTTATACTTGTATTTAGCTATGTTTAAAGTTGTAGTTAGTGCTACCTTGGTTCGAGAAGACTCGGAAGGCCAAAAACCAATCTATTATGTTTTGAAGGCTCTCCTCTAACCAGAGACAAGGTACCTCAAGATGGAGAAGTTGATTATGGCAATGGTCACGACGGCAAGGAAGCTTACGCCCTACTTCAATTCATTCCAAATCGTGGTAATGATTGAATTCCCACTCCTGTAAATTCTACACAGTCTGAACGGCTCCACCAAAGTTAATAAATGGGTTATTGAGCTAGGACAAAAAATATTGATCTACATGCCCAAGACCGCCATCAAGGGACAAACATCGCAAATTTCATTGCTGAATTCACCCGGAATCCGTAAATGCAGAAGAGCTCACTATGGAACCCTCTAAGACCAATGCAAGCTGGCATATATACGTTGATGGATATGCCAATCCGAACCGTGCTAGAGCTAGATTAGTTTTATTTAGTCCAGACAGGCTGGTGTTGGAACAAGCGTTGAAGTTGGGATTCCACTCCAGCAATAATGAGGAAAGAGTAACTTGTCCTCCAAGTAATACAAAGGCTAATAAGAAAGAAACACTAGAATAATGGGTAATCTAAAACCCAATTTAACTAGGATATACATAATCACATATATTAAATCATGTTCACAACATTCCTTTGGAGTGCATAAATACTCAAGTAGATATCACATCAGATTCAGTAAAGTTGATGAAGTCGTCTAGTCAGCGCTGATTAAGGAACACGATAGTCTCAAACAAGAGAACTTGTAGAAATAAGTCTCTTAAAACTTGGCTATGGTAAAACCCAATATGGGAAAAAAAAACCCATAATCTAAGGAAAATGATGAGTTGGATGCAAAGCTAATTTAAACGTCTATGTGACGTACATAAGGTTATGACCAACCTATGATAGGTGCCTCGTTGAAACCTTGTTAGGTAGCAAAAACCAAAGGGAATAATGCTTCTAATCCTAGGGAAAAAGTACATTAAGGTTAAGTGAGTACATTTCGGGACACTCCCTTGAGTTTAACATAATTCCAAAGATAGCTAACAATGTTTCAATTCAAAAAGTTTATGTATACCAATTCCTTGAACAAGCTTCAAAAAAGTATACTTCGGCAGTGACTTAGTGAATAGGTGGACTAAGTTGTCTTGGGAACGGATTTGCTTAATTTCAATTTTCTGATGTTCTTATTGCTGATGAAAGAAAAAGAAGAGGTATCTTTTCTTGATCTGCTCCATACATGATGTGTTATATTCATAA
Organism: Pyracantha coccinea; assembly: GCA_028566515.2. Classification (NCBI taxonomy): domain Eukaryota; kingdom Viridiplantae; phylum Streptophyta; class Magnoliopsida; order Rosales; family Rosaceae; genus Pyracantha; species Pyracantha coccinea. The sequence continues at coordinate 7,672 of JAOTRO020188092.1, read as the reverse complement.
ATTGTTGCAGGGATGTCAATAGTGGAAGAAAGTCCGCATGTGCTTCGAATATGCTTGACAAACAACTTTTAACTAGAAGCATTCTTGAATGGTTCATGTAGGGTGATAATTTCAACATGGTTCGAAGAAGTCGCAACTAAGGTATGTTTCATTGATCTCCAAGATATTGCAATGTCCCTAACAATAAAAACATAACTCGTTTGAGAACGTGCCTTGTGTGAGTCAGACAAGTAACCTGCGTCAGCATAACCAATAAGGCGAGAATAATTCCAAAGACTGAGGAAGGCATCAACTCTTTTTGAGGATTCGTAGGGATAGAACAAGCCCAAATTTATTAAGCCTTTTAGGTCGCAGAAGATTCTTTTAGTATCAGTCTAGTGTCTACATGTGTGCGTGTTGCTATTCTTGCTAAAAGATTAACATTGAGGAAAATGTCCGGTCTAGTGCACTGTGCTAACTACAATAAAGTGCCAATTGCAAACAGGTAAAGAACTTCAGGCTCCAAGACCTCTTTCGCATCGTCTTTAGGACGAAAAAGTTCTCATTTCACATCTAGCATTCAGACGACCATATGAGTACTTTAAAGCTTCGAGTTGTCCTCATTAAAACAACGGAACACCTTTTGATGTAGTTTGATTGATGGACAAGAATAACATCTGAACAATGCTCGATCTCTAGGCCAGGTAGTATGGATTTTTACCAAGATCTTTCATCCCAAATTCCGAATTTAGGTCCGCAACAATTCCCTCGAGCTCTTTAAGGGCCTTAGTGAGATCCATGCCATCGACATAAACTACAATGATCGTAAATCCATGATATGACTTCTTAATGGACACACATGGGATTTCCATATCAAGATCTCCATAGAGATCCATGCCATCGACATAAACTACAATGATCTTGGATCAGACTGTTTCAATTGTAAAGTGAACACCTCAATCGAATCAAGAAGGTGATTCGTGGTCTAAAACCAATGAAAGCTCTTCAAAAACTTTCGTGTAGATTTTCGTATCAAGATCTCCATAAAGATAGACGGTTACTACACTTATGAGCTGCATATTTAGTTTATCGGAAACTACCAAACTGATAAGGAATAACGTCAATAACGCGCAAATATGTTTTCTCTTAATCAATCTTAGGCATTGAGAAAAGCCTTATGCCACAAGGCGTGCTTTGTATCGCATTATTTCATTCTTTTCATTACCTTTCCTCATGAAAACCTACTATAGCCAATTGGCTTCAAATGTGGCGGTTTAGGAACTATGAGCCCAAACACCTTACATTTCACAAGTGAATCAAGTTCGACCTAGAGTGCTTGTTTCCAGTTTGACCAACTTGTATGATGTTGACATTCATCAACCGAACGTGGCTTAATGTCATCTCTCAACATCATATCATTAGTTACTGCATATGTGAATACATTGTCGACTATCATCTCATTCATATTCCAAACCTTATCCAAGCTAACATAAGAAAGCATAGTGGACCAAAATTTCTCGATTCTCAGGAAGAGGATTCATTTTTTCAAGGATGCTTCCATAATCTAGAATAACCTCATGTGTTTGATAAGATGACTAGGCAATGGTTGGATCCACACTAGTTTCACTAGTCTGTGTTATTGGTTTCCTCTTCTGGGGTTGTGAATCCTTTGGACCAATTGGTCTACCACACTTTTGGATGGGAGCAAATGATTGGCTAGCCACTAGTGCACTATGACTGGGCATTAGGTGCGACAATCTGCATGACACGTTCATATCGTCCCATTATTCTCGGATAGTGATTCGAAGTCCATTAGGTACGTTTATCTTTGCAGGGACTTTTGAAGCTGGTATATGTGATCTCGTCACTTTCACTAGATCGATAATATATCCGACATGCTTTGAGTAACGCTCTGAAGATCTACGATTCGTCGCGAAGATATAAATCAGACATAGTGGCAGTCGTCCATGATAATTCGCATCATTCCTCATGAATGGTGACCTTCTTATCTCCCCTAACAGCGAGTAGAGTGTCTTAAAAGTGACAATCTGCTAAACAAGAAGTAAAGAGATCATATGTCAAAGGTTCTAAGTAGCCAATGGTTATAGGAAAATCATAACTGACATAGATGTCCATCCTTCTCTAAGGACCCACTTTTGTACGTAAAGGCTGTGGGATCTACACATAGACCACACAATGGTCTTTTTAAATTGCTTTATAAGTTATTTCGTATATGATGTTTTGTACATTTTATTTTGGTCTGATATTTTTTGCATATATATATAGTTTGGAATTTCTTGGTGATACGTCGATTGAATTTAAAATTTTAGCATATGCTGCAATTAGCCTGGTTGAATGTGATTATTTAGTGGATGCTTTTCATAGAAACATGTGGGGGAAATGTCTGCTTGTCATTGTTTTCACAAGGACATGTTCCATTGCTGTGCTTTTAAGCTATTATCATCTAGTATCCAAATAAGTTGTGGTATCTTTTAAGGTCACATGTTGATGCTAAATGATGTAGAACAAAAATTAGATTATTTCACATGCAATAAAACTAAAAGAAGGAATCGGCGAGCAATCGAGGAAAGTAATTGGAGAATTGATAATTCATGTGTTAATAAATTATTTGTTGATGTCATAGCCCGAAAGTGGATGTTTTGGATTTTTCGTACCATCTGGTTGATGCAACTTTAGTTTGGCATGTTGGTCTTAGGGACATAATATATGGATTTGAAGAGAATAGCGAGCAGAACAAGACTTATGGTTATACCATTAGCCCGTCAAGTTTAAGGCCAAAAAAGATGTATTCAGTTTTCAACACAACGTTTTAAAGTTTGTAATTAAAATCGGACATTTCACTGGTCGTTCGATTAAGTCATTTCTTTTCATTTTAATTGCTAATGTCCTTTGAGTTGTCCCAACTCCAAGAGTTGTAATCTATTTATTTAAGCCATTTGGCTTCTCATTTTTAATGATCAATTTAATCAACTTTTGGATTTTCAACCAAAATCTTGTGGACTCCAGAAATCATGTTCTTCGAGGGCTTATGTTCGTATTCTTCTTGCTTTGTGTTACGCCACTAAACCTTTTCTAAAGGGTAATGCTAGAGAAACTAAATTTTATAAACTAAATGACATGGAAGTTGATGATTGGATTAGTACTCAAGCGTTGATTAACGTGCTTATTTCTTATTGGTGACACATCATTTAGTTTGCAAATTTAGTCTACCTAAAAGTGTTATGTTAGGTAGGCTAATTTTGTAGACTAATTTGCAAACTAAATGATGTGTCACTAATGAGAAATAAAGACGTTAATCAACACATGAATAATAATTCAAGAGTAATGATAGGGAGACTAAATTTGTAGACTAAATTTTCAAACTAAATGATGTGTCACCAATAGTTAATGAGCACGTATATCAACGTTTAAGTAATAATCTAATCATCAACTTCCATGTCAAGTTTATAAAATTTAGTCTCCCTAGCATTCCTCATAATTCAATCAACTTTCATATCATTTAGTATAGAGTAATGTTACCTTTATCATCTATTTGTACCATCATTTGTACTATCTTGCTAGTAGAGGTAGGACCCACCAATACACGTGGGTCCCATTTCTATTAGAGATGATACAAATGGATGATAAGAATAACACTTTTGTTTAGTTTACAAAATTTAGTCTCCCTAGCATTTCCCTTTCTAAAACAACTTTTACTTTAGAATGAACGGCATGCTACAAGGATAAATTTATAATGTTGGTTGTACTTTGGATGAAATAGATAGGAAATCCCCGTATAATCTAACATTGTTTTCCCCATCCGTTCTTAAGTTTGTGACACAATTTTGTGCTTAGCAGAGAAAGAATTAAGTAGAGATTGGTTCTTTACCACAGTGTCCGCCCCATATATATGCAGTTCTCAAATGATGTAGATGAGACTTTCTTAGGAGCAATAAAGCTATCAATGGTTAGTCATTACTGATGTTTCAATCTGTACCTCCACTGATTTGCTTGGTTGTGATCGTATTGTTCTAAACTAAACCAAAAATCAATCAAGCAATAAACAAAACACAATGATTTCATAGTTCCTCCAATATAGGAGTACCTTTCTAACAATGGAAGCTTTATTGATTACCAACAAATACAAGAGAACTCACCAACACAAAGTGTTCTCAAGTATACAAACTTATGCCTCTCAAAACTCTCACACACAAAACTCTATCCCACATCCATCTATTTATACTAATAGATGTCATAGGTTGACACAAAGTCCCTATAGGAAACCAAATCCTATACTAAAACCAAATCTCAAACCAACTAAGAAACACAAATCTAAATATCTTGCGTCCAAGATATCCTAATCCTTGTTTGATTCTTGTTTTAGTTTAGACATGTTGATTTAATGCAAAATCCACAAAAACTCTATTCTTTTCGAGTTGCAGTGGAATTGTGTTGGAGGAAGTTTGTTCCCAAATTACAAATTTTCGTCAACAATGGACTCCATAGTCCATTGATTAAGTTATCCGCTGCTTGATCCTCTGTAGGTAAGTATTGAAGTTGCAGATTACCATGTTAGACTCTTTCTCTAATAAAATGGTAGTAGGATCTAAGTGCTTAATCTTTGAATGAAATACAGAATTGGCACTGAAGGCAATGGCTGAATTATTATCACAAAAAGTCACAGGAGAAATTGGTAACATAGCAACCACATCTCTCAAAACACATCTAATCCAAGCAACATCAGCAACAATATGTGTTAATACCTTGTATTTTGCTTCAGTAGAAGTTCTGGGAACAGAACTTTGTTTCTTTGATTACTGTAAGATTGATTTCTCATTTCTTTCAATATAAACCACAAAACTTGTGACAAACCTCCTAGTATTAAGGTCTGCAATCCAATCAGAGTCAGAAAAGTCAATACCGAGAGTAAGTTCTGCAGAAAAGGCAATACCAATGCTAAAATCCTAATGCTGAGCTTTCAGTAAATTACAGTCAACAATACATCCCCAATCTCAAGTTTTGCGGCGAATCCATTTAATTATCCAAGATATTTGGTATTAATCAAGACAAATTCTTGATATTCATTTTCACCAAGAAAATTTCTTGATATACATTTTCCCCATACTTACAGGGAAGTAAACATGACAGCATATGATCTTGCAAAATTATGACATAAATATGACTCTGCCTGCAATGACAGAGATAGTATGGGATCATTGGTTGCACTTGATTCCAATAACTGAAAAACCCCATGTATATTTGTTTGTGCATTGTATTTGATCCCTATAAACAGCTAAAGTAAACTAAATTACAACTTCATCCTCCTACTGCTATTTTCTTCTATCATATTTTTCTTCCTTTTCTCTTTTCTTGTGTGCGACTTTATTGTGCACACCATGTGCCTCATGAGATACCTACATTGGTAGGAATTCGCAGGTACCTACTAAGTGCTCGACAAAATAGCCTAATGAAGCTTTGGTTAATATTATGATCCCATTCTTTAAAAATTTTAACTCCGTCTCTGCGTACTTATAGGGGTGTGATATCCACACAACCCTTTTTACTTTTCACACACCTTTCTCATTTTCGGCCGTTAGATCGGATGAAATGAAGAAGATCTAACGGATAGAAATTAAAAAGGATATGTGAGAAGTAAAAAGGGATGTGTGGATAGCACACCTCTACTTATATTATGTCCTATAATAAAATGTATGACTTAAAGATTCTTTGTAATTCTTTTTCAACTTAAGGAAAAATAAAAAAGCATATAAGTGGAGGATGAGGTATCTTTGGAATTGGTCCAGGCCAGCCAAAAGGGCAGACAATTTATCCTGGTCTGTATCTAATGGGCTGGCGGCATGGTCATATTCAAGCTTCTTTTTTGGTTGTTGGTTCTAATAACTTTTTTTTTGTTTGGGTTAAGCTAGTGCCATTTATTTATTTATTAAATGGACTGTTGATTTCTTAAAATCAAATAGAGTTTGATGGGATCTGCAAAAACAGACGAAAAAAAAAAATCAGCTGCCGACTTGGAAATAAAGTATGAGAATCAATTAATTAAAGTCATGGAAATAAAGTGGATGAGGATAAACATATCATTGTCTTTGCCAATTAGCAGAACCAAATGTTCCTTTAAGTTGAATAAATCAAAGTTAAAAATATAAACCCTTGATGAGGTTTTACATTTGATGATAATTGTAGTCGTTCAATCAAATTTCAAAGGTCTGAATTGATTAATGGAAAGAATTTGGTGGAAGGGATCCGAAGATGATTCATTTCCATCTGGCAAAAAGCAATGCCTCAAAAGTAATCAACGAACCGGCCACCGCATCAGTAAGCCACCCTTTAATTTTGAGGAAAACTAATGAAAAGTCCCAAAAAACTTCTCTTTTAATGAAAAGTCCTCTTTAAAGGTATAGTGAATAGTACCAGTTAAAGGTAAAAATGTGATTTTTCGTTAAAAGTGAACAGTACCGGGAGTTGTTAAAACTCTCTTAATTTTGCCCACGTCATTCCACTGTTACGCCCAAAACATCCCCAAATTCCCAAAATGCCACCCACACACTCGCCAATTTCACCAAACAAAAACGATGGCACCCATGTAAATTCTATGTAATTCAGTCCCACTTTCCTGGTCCAACCCTTCCCTCCAAAATTCCGAAACACTCCAAGTCCACCTGTAAGGTTCTCAGTCTCCCTTTTACATTCTTTTCATTTTCCCTCGAATAGTTTCTCAAATCAATTGACAAATTCCAATCCCCTTTCAACAACCCATCAAAGAATTCATCACAAAAAATTCAGAGGCCCAGCAATAGGGATTCAAACAGAAAGAAGAGGGGTGGACGGTCGCTCCTGAACTTCATTTCAGGCAAAGGCAGGGGTAGCCGCCCCTCATGTCCCTCTATATCTTTTCTTATGCGTTTGTACGATATCCCCCCTTCCCTTAAAAAAAAGAGAGTACCTCCTAGAAAAGTGAGTTACAATGTGACACAATAATGTGGTTTTTCTATCATTGAATCACCACACTATCTAGTTACTTTTATATAGATTTGTGTCCCATGTTTTATTTCTTGCTATTGTGCACGTTGTACCATTTTTATTTTTTGTTTTTTATTTTTTATTTTGTTATAAGGGGATCGAAGACAAGAATAAACTAAACAATAAGGGTAAATTATATTTACCACCTTAACTTTGGGTCACATAACAAACTCATATTTACTTTTTCAATATTACAATGTCATACATCAACTTACGAATTTGTTGTAATGTCAGACATTTTTTCAATTTTTTTGTCAATTTTGATCGTAAAATGACGACGTAACAGGCGTGGGATGCACTCCCTCGCCCAACTAGAATTCTGACACATAATATGTTCCTTGGGAGGCTGATTAGCCAGGTTCTTATCGGTTGAATGACCTAACGGTGATCGACCTGACGTCGAGGATTAGAAGGTCGCTCTGTTATACTCCCGAAAATGTAGAGTGACAAATCCTTATTGTAGGACCTTTGTGGTAAATCCATCTATGCAATGATAAAACATTTAGATTTTCTTTGGAATACCTTAGTTTCCGCATGCACATTAGTACTTATGATTTGAACTATGAACATGCTTGTAGTGAAGGATTTGGGACCCATTAGTTGTGACCCTTTGGGAATGTGTTGTTGTTAAACAATTGTGAACTACGCTTTATGC
>JAOTRO020188073.1:0-10765 GCA_028566515.2 Pyracantha coccinea | reverse complement strand
GCCTAGGCGGTCTAGGCATTAATCGGGACGGTGACCAGCCGCCTAGCGCCTAGGCGGGGCCTAGGCGGCGCTAGGCGAGGATTTTTAGAACAGTGATTAAAAGGTTTATTATTACATCATGAGGTTCCTCGAACCAAGCTACTGGAGTATCAAGGGCTAAACCCAATCTAGCCAACCTATGTGCCACCTTGTTCGTCGAGCGTCGGCCAAATGTAACCTTGCACTGAGAAAAACCATTTAAAATCTGCCTAGGATCTGCAATAATGTGCCCAAAAAAAGATGATGAATCTTTTAGGCCCTCATGTTGAAGTGCCATGGCCACCATCAGAGCATCCCCTCCAACTTCCATGTGTGTAGTCTACTGGTATTGTGAAAAATCACTGCTTCCTTTGTTGCCATAATCTCTGCCAACAATGGAGAACCAACTCCCTCTACTCTTATTGCTACTGCAACCATGAATTCCCCTTTGTTGTTCTGTATCACTGCCCCTCACTCCTCCAATCTCTAACTGTTCATCCCATGTCGCATCAAAATTACTTTTAATCCACCCATTTTCTGGCAGCTTCCATGGCTACCCAATAACCACATTGGTGTTCTTCCTCGGCCAATGCCATTTATGGAATTCATGTAGCCATGTATGCACTTTACAGTGCATTTCTGAAGGCTCCAGAGCCTTTCCATTCCACAACATTGCATTATGTTATGTCTATATGCACCAAATTAAAACCATTACCAAGTCAAAACTCTCCCTCGACATCGAACCTGCAATGGCATCTATCCATTCCATCAAGCTCTGCCGCTTATCCCCTTGGCTTCTGATACCCAGCGGACTAGAAAACCACACCACCATCGCAAGGGGATAGAACCTCATCACGTGGTCAATCATTTCGACATCTCCATCACAAAACAAACACATTGTCAGTATATTTAATTTCTTTTTCCTTAAGTTGTCCCTTGTCAGTAATGCATCCATGCAGCATCTCCATATACAGATTTTTACCTTCCTTGGTAGGTGGGCTCTCCATATCGCTTTCCACAAAAAATTGACCTCCGTAGCCATTATCGAACCACTAAGTTCATTCCTGTTTACTTCCCCACAATATCGTGCCAAATGGTATGCACTCCTCGTTGGAAACTTTCCATTTGACTCTGCATTCCATATTAAGATATCATTCGTATTGAACATGCTAAGAGGGATGCGTTTGATTAGAGCTACCTCTTCCTCGATAAATAGGTTATGTATTCCTTCCATGTTCCACGACGAACTTCCATCCTCAGTAATCAACCTGCTGACTTTGGCATTGTGATCCATTCCCATTGGTATAGGACTAAGAACTTCATAAAAAATTTGTCTGGGCAGCCAAGTATCTCCCTATATGCAAATATTTAAACCATCTCCAACCCTCCACCGTGCACCCCTACAGATTACAGTACGGGCATCAGTAATAATGTGCTAACAAAACGATGAATTTGGTTTAATTTGGGCAAATAAGAAATCAGTTTAAGGGTAGTACTTAGCCTTAAAGAGCTGTGCTGCAAGTGATGATGGTTGTTCTAAGAAGCTTCATCCCTACTTTTCTAACAACGAAAATTGAAAGCACAAAGATCCTCGAAACCCAACCCACATTCACTTTTTGGCTTACATAGTTTTCTTCAACGAATCCAATGTATTCTCCTTCGACCTTGTTGTCTCCCCCACCAAAATTTTGCTACCATTTGATTCAATTCATCACAAAGAGACTTTGGTAACAAGAAGGTTTTTATAGTATACAATGGCACTGCTTAAGCTCTTGATCAAAATTTCTTTTCCTGCACTACTCAAAAGACTCTTGCCAACCATTAAGCTTTTTCCATAGTCTATCCTTAATGTAGGCAAACGCTTCTTTCTTTGCCTTCCCCACAAAGATCGGGAGCACCGAGTAATGATCGTGGTATTTCACTCGGGCCATGCCCAAACAATTTGCTAGTAGTTGTCCATCACAATCAGTAACATTTCCACTAAATGCCACACAACTATTCAAGTGGTTAATAGCTTGGGCGGATGCTTCTTCGTATGTTTTTAATAATTGTTTCACTTGGATGCACTCCTGAAGAATGGCCCGAGCAAATATAAAACTATCGTCTGCAGATAGTAAGTGGTGCACACTTGGCACCTCTTTACAAACTTTCACCCCTCTAAATCTTCCCGTTCTCTCCCATGCATCAAACAGTGATGATAAACCTTCAGCACATAAGACAAACAGAAATGGCGAAAGGGGATCACCTTGTCGAATTCCTTTTTTTGGATGAACGTATCCCACTGTCTGCCCATTTAATTTAAATGAATACGACACTGTTGTAACACACATCATGATTAGATTGATCCATGCCTCGGTGAAACTCAGTTTTCTCATCATTTGCTCTAAAAAACTCCATTAGATACGATCGTAGGCTTTACTAATATCCAATTTCAGTGCCATAATTCCATCCCAACCACTGGATTTCTTATGCATATTATGGGCAATTTTGGATGGAACCATGCTATTATCTGAGATTAATCATCCCGGAACAAAAGCACTTTTTGATGGAGAAATAATTTCTAGTAAAATCCATTTCAGACTGTTGGTAAGCACATTAGAGCAGACTTTATAAATTACATTGCATAAGCTAATTGGGCGCAGTTGTGTCATCACAGTAGGATCCTTGTTCTTAGAAATTAAAGTGACGTGCGTGTAATTTATTTTTCAGAACATAACTCCGGAAGATAATAACGGTCTTACCCCATTGAAAACGTCCTCGCCAACAATTGCCCAATGCTTTTGATAGAAACCTGGAGACATTCTATCCAGTCCTGGAGCTTTCGTAGGATGCATTTGAAACAAATCAAATTTTATCTCCTCATTAGAAAATGGAAGGAGGAGTTCCTCATTCGTATTCTCTGATACTTGTGGTGCAACATTTTCCAGTATTTCGTCACACACTGTAGGTTCCTGAGAATCAAATAATTTCGAAAAGTAATTCACAATTACCTCCTCCATGCCTGCTTTATCCTCCATCCATATACCTTCCTCATCAAACAATCCATATAAGCAATTAGCCCTTCGTCTTCAATTTGCTTTTTGATGAAAAAATCGAGTATTTTGGTCCCCAAGCTTTAGCCAATTTTCCTTCGATCGTTGTCTCTAGAATGCTTCCTCCTATGCAAGTAATAAGTGGAGTTTCGTATACAAATCACACCACTGTGCAATTGTGGTTTCCGTAAATGGTTGCCCAAATAAAGTATTCAACTAAGCCTTTGTTGCTTTGATGACCAATTTTAGGATTGACTACAATACTTATATGCAATCAATTTGAGGATTGGTTACAATACTTACATGCAATTAATACAATTATTATCTGACGATTAATTAATAATTGTGTTAAATACATACAAATATTCTAGCCAAATCCATCAATTTGAGTTGTTTAAACCTAATCCAATTCGCCACTTAGTACTACAGTCTAGTAGTATTCATCTTCACTTGTAAGTGAGAGGTTATAGGTTCGATTCTCACCAAATGTGAGTTTGAACCACATTATTGCTAGCTCATTATGAGGCTAAGCCCACCCATTCCCTTTTTTGAATGAGAAATGTTAAGTGAGACTCTCCAAGGACTCTCCACCAACTCATATTTTGGCACAATTGTGGAGCCTAAAATAATCCCAAAAATTCTAGAAGCGACACGTGGACTTTTGCCCAAGAAAGACAAGATTGCCCTTAATAAATGGGTAGGCTCTTCAAATACTCCCATGAGCAGTTCACATCCCTGAATGTCCCAACAGCTGAAAACGACACGTGGACTTTTGCCATTGGTAAGGAAAAGTCAAAGCATTAAAGATAATGATTAATTACCCAAATCATATCTTTAATACATTCCCAATTGAAGATTTACTTCATTCAAGTAATCCCTATTTAATTCAATTAAGGATAATTACTCCATTATCTCAAGATATTATTTCCTATTTAATATCTTGAGAATATTTTTCCATAAACCTTGGCCAATAGGATGCCGCCATGTGTACGGTAAAACCTTAACACTATGGCCGGCCCTCTCCTTTTATATATACCTCATATTCTACCAAATTTCAGTAAGCTTTTGCTACCTTAAAAAGCCTTAAACACTTTACTCTTCTTAGAGAAACTTAGGCATCAGAGATCCATTAGCCTAACCTCACCCCCCCCCCCAACCTCGTGGGCGCGTGAGGCTTAGGTCCTTGATCAAAGATGTTGATTGTTTTGCAGGTGCATTTTCGTCAAAGCTAGAGCCGACAGAAATTTGCATTGACACTAATGATTGAAGGATATAACGAAGATAAGTAAGGACAATTAAATAGTTTAATTGTATAAGGCAAAGATTAATTATTCAAGAGCAAAAGGTTTGTTTTAGGCCTTAAGTTAGTTTTGGGTTTCAGGACCCAAATGGGTTTTAGTCCAAAAGACACATAAGGTTTAAGTTGTGCGACAACTCAAACAAAATGAGAAAAATTACTCTAATTAACTATGTGTGGTCAGCCATAGAGAGAATGGATGGTGTTGGTAGACTTATTACAAGTTTCCCACTCATTTGGAATGACTATAAAAACAACTTTATAGCTCCATCCCTCATTAGGGTTTCTTTGAACAAAGATGAGAGAATTTTTCTCTCTCTCTCTCTCTCTCTCTCTCTCTAGGAGGTCGGCCACATTGGGAGAGTTCACTAGCATCAAACTCTTCAAATGCCACTCATCTTCCTTCATCATCCTTGGTGTTAGAACATAGAGGTCTCAAACTCTGGAGACTTTTGGAGAATCCTTTTCTTCCATCCAAATCTAAGACCCAAAGTTTATCCATCCACATCCATGGAGCCAAGGAGCACAAAGACAAAGGAATGTAGACTCTCACATAGGTGAATATGTTTTACTAAGCAAAGAGTTGCTTCAAAGGTATAAAAGTTTCTTAACTCACTTTGTGCTTAAAGCTAAGTCTTGGTTCACAGCACCATTAGGCTTTGAAGTTCACGTTTAAGTTTTGTTTTATACTACATAAAAGCATGCTTCCATCATTTAATTGTTAAGCGCAGGCATTATGTATCTTAATGTACTTAGTTTCCAAAAAAATTTCTTCAGGTTTTGTGCCATGAATCAAGGGAATCTTGTGACCATGTGTTCTGGAAGGTGGCAACTTAGAGGGGATGACAAATACTACTTCAAAGTCCCTTAACAATCCCTCAAATCTGAGAGTTGTTGAGAAGTTAACTCAGAGGTATCCACCTTCCCCCCTTCAGAGAATTCAACAAGACCCCTAAGTTGGAATTAGAGAATTCCTTGTCCAACTGATGGAGGGATGTGTCTTGAAATCTACACCAAACTTCACAGTGAGTAGTTGGAAGTCCCAAAGAACTAGATTTACAGTAGATAGCTATTGTACTCCCAAAACCACGTCACAACCACCCAAAGGCAATGAGAACAAATCTACTTGGCAGTTATACCCTCGCACTTCTAAAGGAGCATGCCAATAACAGCCTTGGCTCTTCACCTTGCCTCCATCAGCAATCATGACTTCAAAATGTTTTATGGGTTGTCGTGACCAGCCTAACTTCTTAACTAATCTTGAATCAATGAAATTATGGTGCTACCATAGCCTAAACGGATCTCACGGGCTGGTAGTTGGCTATTCCCTCAATTTTTACTATTTGTACAGTTTATTTCTTAGTGGTGCCAAAGAAAGCACTCACTAAGTGCAGTGCTATGCAGCTTTTACTGGAATTGCATCCTTATCCTTCTCAACAACTTCATCCTCTTCACACACATCTAACATCAAAAGCTGCTTATGAACATACTTGTGACCTCTAGCATATTTCTCTTCATAGAACCAACATTCACCCCTTTTTTTTTTTCCTCTGCACTTTTTCAGGACTTAGTTTCTTGTAAGGCAATTAGGCACTCTAGGCATTTGTAGGATAGGGTTATGTATTGGTCGAGGTTTAATAACGGCTGCATGCCTTTTGAAAGGTGGTTTGAGATCAGAGCTAGCTCACTGTCGAATTGAACAGCTATGTCGATTGCATCATGAACAATACTTAGTTTCAACAGTTTCACATCATACTTGAATTCTCGTTTTAATCCACCAAAAAGACAAAATCTTCAACAGAAGATACCCAACATCAATAGTGCGATTAGCAAGTTTACAAAATTCAAGTATGCAATCCTTGACCTTGAGAGTACCTGCTTGCCTCAACTTGAACAAGGCTTCAGTGCAGTCCTCAAACTCAGAAGCACCAAACTCCTCGCCAACGGAACCATTGTAATGACTCATTCTTGAGGTGAACAGAGGCGGAGACCATCTTCTGTTCCTCTGGAGTATGGTAGTATGCAAAATACTGCTCAGCTTTATAAATCCATGCCAAAAGGTCATCGCCATCACTTAAACGAGGGAATTCCAGACGCTGTTTGCCACTGTGGACGTGGAGTGAACCCACTGCCATCAAAATTGTCACGGCGTGGTGGACGCAGGGTGTCGATGTGACGAAGATCACCCTCCTCCATAAGAATCGGTTGTCGAGCTCGGATCTGAAGAAGTTCTCCCCCACTGACAAAATATTGCTCACGGCAGAATTGGTTTGAAGCAAACAGCTAGTTTAGTATCCATAGCTGATGACAACGAAGAATTGGCAGCCAAAGAAGCTTCGATGGGTTTAAGGCGAGCATCCATGGTAGAGAGGCGGCAAGTAGTGCTGTAGTGGTATGGCGGGTCATACAAGAGGGGGTCCAGGATGAAGAGGGTGATACCAATGATAGGTTTCGAGCTCACAGCCCCGTTTCTCAACTTGCAAGTAATTTAGCAACATTAATGGAGGTAGGAAGGAGGAAGACGATAGAGAGGGAGCTGGAAATGTTTTTGTAAAATTATATTTTAATATTCAACTGACTGTTACGGAAGAATTCACACAATTCGTTACGGAGCCTATTTCCATATTCTAACGTTTTTTATTTTGTCTTATTCTCTATATAAATAATTCAAAACAAAATATAAAAGCGGTGTAATCATAACCGTTTAAATAAAATAGGGATGAAGAAACGAGAGATTAAAAGGGAAGAAAATCCTACTCTATTAGCTACATACATTAAGTCAACTATCTCCAAATGCCAGCTGGCCGCTCACTGCAACAAACTAACCAATTATGATCAAGATAATCACATTCATAACAAAAACGCTCCATATTCCATTGAAAATCCCCAATTCTATGAACCACTTCCCCTTCGGAAAAGTGAGGAACGGCGCCCCTAACCTTTCGAAACCCTAAGGACATTCTTTTTTATATTCTAAATACTTATTAAACTAAAAGAGATTGATTTTTTTTCGTTTTATATTCTAAATACTTATGAAACTAAATTAGATCAAAATTTTTATTAAAATTGTATTATTTTGCAAATAATATTGGGAGAGGGGAAATTCCAACTCCAGACATTAGTTACAAGTAAGAATGCTTTTAATTAACTGAGCTACAAGTCCTTTACAATCATTATTTAAAGTCAAGACAAATGATTATTACATTGCGTTCATAGATTAGTTTTCTTTTTATTTTCCGTTATATTTGGTGTAACTCAACTTCAATCCATACATGATTTCCTTGTACCCAATGCCAAAGACGCAATTTGTAGTCAGGGTCCATGGAATAATAACAGTGATCGCACCCCCAATCCCTATCCATTTTAAGGGCATCAAAATGGTACCATGGTGAGTTTCTCCATTGCACATAGCAGTAAATCAATGTGGTATACAAGAAATTAGGGGCAAACGTCCAATGAACTTCTTCACCATCTCCCAAAATGTTAAGGCCAAAATCATCATCTCCCGATTTACAGTGAACCTTCAACCTTGTTCCGTCATGTATGTGGTTGTTTATTTGGACACCCATTCTCCTTGTATGATAAAAGAAAGCGTTTACATGACTAGTTGTGATGAAATCCAAAACAAAAATAACTATGATAATATTGTTTGAAGCTTTCATTTTTATAAATATTGTAAATATCAAATGAAAAGGTGGTGAATGAAAGCTTGTTCTCGGCCTCAATTTATATATCAAGTATTTCAGTTATTATTTTGTTTCTTGTTTTAATTATTCTCGGCCAGAAATGCGCCTCAAAATAGTTAAGGGGGTTATAATTTCAGTTATAATTTTGTTTCTTGTTTTAATTAATTTGTTTAATTAATTATTAGGATGGTTCTACTTCTATGCAAGAAATGCACCTCAAAATAGTTTTGGGAGTTGCCGGGTCCAATGGCCCAAGCCCATTGGGCTTGGTGAAAGTTATATAATGATTTGAAGTGCACTAGTGGCCCAAATTATGGCCCAATTCTCATTTTTGACGGGGATGATATGCAAAACGGCGGCCTTTATGTGGTGGTGTGTGGAGGAAGAGTGAAAAACGTGTTAAAATCCCATAAGTGTTTGCAGGATTGTCTAAAGGATATGTTATTTCTCTACGCAATGTCTTTATTTATAGTAATAAGGAAGGAAAGAAATTATTCTGCTCAAAGGAATACAAGTCCTCATAAAGAAGAATAACTAGAATTAAATCTAATATAGAATTTACACAACCATACTTAAATAAGAAGTTTATAACAAGAAGAACTTTAAGGCCTTCTTAGTGCTAGAATGTTCCCAAAATGTTCTGGGTCAACATGTCACCCCCACCATCACCAAAATGTTCCCCTTCTCTTTGTGCTAGAATGTTCTGGGTCAACACTAGCACATCATCCATCCTCACCTTAGTTTTTAAGATGAACAACAGCGGTTTAATCTTCGTTGGAAATGGAGTACGTAAGCAACCTACTCATGCGAGAGCTAGGTGTAATTGAAAACTTCAAAAGGTGTTCATCACTGTGGACATGGAACATGCAAAGGAAGAATGCCCTCCCTTAAGGTGATCAACGTTGATGAAAATCAAGGTAGTGCTCAAGAGGTATAAGTTTCTATCTCAAAGTTTTGAAAAAAATAAGTGAATACATCAAACCTAAGATTAAACATCTTGAAGGGAGTTTGTAATTTTTTGTTTTTCACCCTACAAACTCCAATCGCTTTCGTTTGCTTCTGTCAGTTTGGGAACGGTCATCAGCTTCCTTGATCTTCTTTTTGTATTTGTCATCCCTAGCGGTTATGTCATCTGATTTTACAAAACATTCCCCCAAAGTAATGTGATCGTACTTTTTTCCCAAATTTTTGCTCAACTCCGATTTGACGTATAGTCGTCTCTTGAATGTTGTAGCAGAGAGCCTGTTGTTAGGTCCTTCAATTTTTGTCAACTCCATTTGGAATCGCTTGATATAATTTCTTAGACTTTCATCTCTTTCTTAGTTCAGATGGTACAAAAAAAGTATGTGTCATGAGGCAAGGGGAGAAGAGGAGAATAATTTAGTGGCTTACGAAAGAGCATCAGTTGTGACCTCAAAATAGAGAAGAATCTGTAATATAGAAAGTGAGAGAACTGTTATGTTCCATCAAGCATCCATGTGATGATAATATCCCACACAACAAATCATCATGCGCCCACGATGAGTGACTTGGGAGCGGGCCTTTATGGTTTTTTTTTGCGTAGAAAATCTTACCCATTTGGTGGAGAAATAGGGTATTTATAGAGAGAGTGGCCGGCCTTTATGGTTAGATTTGGTGAGAATATTCCCAAGGTATTGTGTAAATAATATTTGGGAATAATTATGAAGATATCCCAGAATAAATGCGATTGAGATTACTTACTTGAAAGAGTTTGTCTTCAATTAGGAAATGTATTAATGATAGGATCTAGGGATAATTGAATGCCTTTGACTATTTCCACATGTAGAGGAGCTTTGAGGAGTCGTAGTCTGCTCCCTGCATGTCCACAGATGCTGAGTTGTGCATGGGGAATATAAATATGCCCTACTCATTTTAAAAAGGCAATCCTATCTTCGATGGCTAAAAGTCTACGTGTCGCCTCTAGGATTTTTGAGATTATTTTTGGATTCACAGAATTCAACACCCCAAGTAAGTGTAAGTGTTCAATTTTGTAATCCAGGGATTTTTTGCCCATCCCGAGTGTAATTTAGATCTTTTAATGAAAGTACCAATTTTTTGTTGGAAATATCATACAACGTTAGATTGACGAAATCAAATATGAAAAATAATAAACACCGTTAGTTTTGTAATAAAGTTGTGCAAAAGAATTCAATACTTTTCTATTTAATTTCTTTGTTTTCATACTCATTTGGGGTTAGCCTAATTGGCTAACACCCAAAAGTTTGGAGGGTGTCCGTCAAAGAGCCTTTCATCGTCCATCTTAGGAATATTCTTAGGAATATTCTCCTAATTAATATCAAGATATATTCTCCTAATTAATATCTTAGAAATATTCTTTCATCGTCCATCTTACAGATGATGCACCTTGGCTAATAGAAAGCCGTCATGTGTAGGGCAAAACGCTAACCCTATGGTTGAAGACGACGAATTTTTGCTACCACACTAGTGATGGTGTAAACCAATCTACGCAAGTAACTTACAAGTAGTCCTAAAGGTCCCTCATTGGTTGAATCACAGGAGCGCTGAACATATAAATCGGCTTCCTACCACCTTGGGTTGGGTATGGCTCGGTGGTAAAACACAATGGGCCTAATGGGCACCATGGTGCCTCGAAGGTATTGTACCCATAGGGCAGGCATAAACTACATCCCTTGAGGTACTTTGTAGTATGTTCATGACATCAAAGGTGAAACCATCATAGCGAGCTTAAA
>JAOTRO020188063.1:0-10767 GCA_028566515.2 Pyracantha coccinea | reverse complement strand
GTATATCTTGTAAATAAGTGCATATTGACACTTATAAAAAATTATACTTGTATGAAATCCATGGATAAGATAATAAAAAAATGATAAAATTAATGTTCTAAAAGACACTAGTCGCTTTTCGGACGGCGAAATAGGCATAGCCTCTAGACGGATTTATGTAAATTTAATATAAATTAATTAAATTTACTATATAATACATAAATAATATGTCTTTTCTTTTAAAATAATATATGTGACGTTATGATTTAAATACATGCTAATGTAAATGGTCTTAAAAGAAAAAAGAATAATAAAACAATAGACCTTTACCAGTTTATGTAAATGGTTTTAAAAGAAATAAAAGAATAAAAAATTAGTAAAGAGAGTAACTGGACTAGAAATAAAAGAATAAAAAATTGGTAAAGAGAGTAATTCGACCCGTGCAATCAAAATTCAAAAAGAGGAGATGGTGGGACCATAAAGAATCACCATACACGTCCTTTTATATTGAAAGCTTATATGGTGGTCCCTACCCCTTCATCTTCTTCCTTGTGACCTGCAACATCATTTTTCCATAAACATTTTCAGATCCCAACGTCTTCTCATACGCCCGCCTAGCTTCTGCCCCGCCCCGCCCATACCATATAACTCCACCTAGACCCGTCTAATCCCACCTAGGCGTCCGCCTAATACATTTTTCCAATTTTGTGACCGATTAACAGTTAATCGGAGCGGCCGGTCACCGTCCAGCACCTAGGCGGCCACCTAGGCCGATTTTTAGAACACGTCGTATGTGTAGTTAACCCAGTGTTCTAAAAGTTTGCCTAGGCAGCTGCCCAGGTGCTAAACAGTGAAGCCCGATCCAATTTAGGCCAAATCGTTAATGAAAATCGAGGAGAGTTTAGGCGGCCGCCTAGGCACTTTCTAGGCGTTCTAAGCGTTTTAGGCGGTGGTAGGCGGCCAGTCTAGGTGGTCCATGATTTTGAAATCTCGCCGTTGATTCTGCACTTTCGCCGTGAATTGCAAGCTTTCTTCATCCCTTTGCATTCACATTTCTCGCAATCAATGGATCTCCTAGACTTGCATCTCGTCGCATCTACACTACATCTTTGCACTCTCTCGAGTCGCATCACTCACATTCTCACTGCACCTGGTTTGCAGCTTCAGAGGGAGAACAAAAGGACAGTGGGTACACGTATGCTTCTGTTTTTATCAAATAGGCGTTCACTTCGAGGAGTCATGACACGCTCGACGTTGATATTCTCCAAACACCAAGGCAGACACGTGATGGCCGACACCCGAAGATGACGAAACCATATTAGCATGCATGAGAATTGGAAACAATTAACCTACATAAATAAAACTTGTAACTTAATTATAATGAATATGCAATTGTGGAACGTGTTAAGAGCATACAATTAATCCGAGACACTAAAAAATGAATAATATAAAATTGAACAAACAAAAGGATGGGTCATACACCGAGAGGACTCAAAGGAACTGATGCGGGAGTGCCTTGATGCCGAGATTGTATGCCTCGATTCTAAGTTCTAAGGGGGCGCAAAACAAAACATGAGTGAACCAAGTTGATAAATAAGTAGTGCTAAAACAATTAATCTTTAACATACTAACCCCTAGGTTTAGAAAACTTGTATACATAATAAGTAATAGGTTTTCCGAAAACCCTAGCATGCCTTAAAACCTTTCATAAAACATATATCATATATAGTGTGCTAATTAGTGGTATCATACTCGCTCGAAGGCAGGACATTCACCCGTAGGCAAAACATACGCATGTAGGCAGGCCAGTGACCACTAGATAAGCACAAAAACATTGTATATAATCTTTCCAACATAAGTACATATATCTCAACGAAGCTCAGTAGCTCAAACATCATATCTCAAAACATCTTCATAGTATATAGTCATCCATCATATATACTACAAAGAACATGAAATAGATAAAGTATGGTATTCCAAAATATTCTTAGTAAAGCATGATATCTCATAAATAGTAAAATCTAATTTACTCATAAAACATAACCATTAAATTATGTTTTTCAAGTATGCATTTCTAATATAAAAAAAATATGCATTTTAGAAAGGGTTCACTCACAGATAATCCATCATTGAAGAGCCATGCGAAAAAATGAGGGACTAAAATGCCGCTAATAATCGTACCTAAGCACATAGGGTGGGACCTCGGGTACCCCCGTGCGCCGCCGCAAGGTGGCGGCCCCGACGGCCATGCACAGCCACATGCGCCGAGATAGGTCGCTGGAAAGTTGGCCAAAAAAGTCGTTGGCGCAGCCATGGCCTGCAGAGCACAGTGCCTCAAGTGGAGGCATATATGCTCCACGAGCCGGCATAGGCCTGCCCTCACCCGTGCCCACGTGCGGACCCACACACGGCCTGGAGTCTGGGATCCGATCAGGTTTGTGCCGGATCTAGGTCCTGGGTTAGGCTTGGTTACTAGGCTGGGTCCAGTGGGTTTGGGCCTAGTTTCATTGGGCTAAAGGCCCAAGTCAGGCCCAAAGACCTGGGTTCAAAGGGATTTTGGGCTTGGGTTCTAACGAGCTTTGGGCTTGAAAGCCCAGCCCAAAACTCTGGGCGAGAGGACCTAGTTTAATGTCTTGGGTCGTGTATGACCCGGTTTGTGAGGCTAAGCCGACCCAGATAACGTCGTTTGTTTAAAAAAAAAGATCATTTGACAACTAATTGAATCACATTATTTTGCACGTGTGAAAGACCTTTTTTATAACCGACACTACATGCCTCTTAAGTGTTTAAAAATAGAGAAAATAAAATTTAATAATGACACACCCCGATCCCGATGTCCGGGGGACAGCGGGATGGCCACGTGCTGGCCGACACCCAAGAGTGACGAAAGCCATTTAATGAATGAATATGCCGAAAACATGTGAAACATGCATATAAATTTCGTTTGAACTACAAAATGTAATATTCAAATACAAACCTTATCAAAATAATATAATAATATCCAGTCGTCAATAAAATGATAGTGATAATGCATGACATGTTCAGAGTATACATCTAATTCATAAATACAAGAGGAATGTGCTATTACAAGTGATGTCGAAACAGAGAGGATGACGTGCTATCACTGGTAGGGGAATGCCTTCTAGCTCGGATCGTATGCCTAGGTCATGAGGTGGCGTAAACAAACATGAGTGGACCAAGTTGATGTATATAAGTAGTACAAACATAGTTATTCCACAACGTACTAACCCCTAAAGTTTATGAGAACTACTAGTATAATAGGTGATAGGTTTTCCGAAAACCCTAGCATGCCATAAAACCTTTCATAAAACATATATCATATATAGTATGCTAAATAGTGGTATCATAATCGCCCGAAGGCTCTCCTTCATGCGTTCGTAGGCGGGACAATCACCCGTTGGCAAGACATACGCCTGTAGGCTGAACATACGCCCGTAGGCAGGACATAAGCCAGTAGGCAGAACAATGACCACTATATAAGCACAAAACATTGTATATAACCTTTCCAACATAAGTACATATATCTCAACGGAGCTCAGTAGCTCAAACATTATATCTCAAAACATCTTCATAGTATATAGTCATCCATCATATATAATACAAAGAACATGAAATAGATAAAGTATGGTATTCCAAAATATTCTCAGTAAAGCATGATATCTCATAAATAGTAAAATCTAATCTACTCATAAAATATAACCATTAAATCATGCTTTTCATGTATGCATTTCTAATATCAAAAAATATGCATTTTAGAAAGGGTTCACTCACAGATAATTCGTCGTTGAAGAGCCGTGCGAAAAAGGAGGGACTGAAATGCTGCTAATAATCATACCTAAGCACATAAAGGGTCCAATTAATAAAACTCTATCATAAGGATTGAATTTCAGATAACGAACATCATAAACGGCTTCAGGACTTTGAAAAACATAGGGTGGGACATTGGGTACCCTCACACGCCGCCGCAAGCTGGCGGCCCCAACGGCTATGTGTCGAGATAGGTAGTTAGAAAGTTGGCCGAAAAAGTCGTCGGCACCACTGTGGCTGGCGGAGCATAGTGCCTCTGGTGGAGGAGCATATGCTCCACGCTCCAGCACAGGCCTGCCCTCACCCGTGCCCACGCGCCGGCACAGGCCTGCCCTCGCCCGTGCCCACGTGCAGGCCCACGTGCGAACCCACGCATGGCCTGGAGTCTGGGATCTGACCGGGTTTGGGCCGGATCCAGGTCTTGGGTTGGGCTTGGTTGCTGGGCTGGGTCCAGTGGGTTTAGGCCTAGTTTCATTAGGCCAAAAGCCCAAGTAAGCACGGCCCAAAGACCTGGGTTCAAAGGGATTTTGGGCTTGGGTTCTAACGAGCTTTGGGCTTGAAAGCCCGGCCCAAAACTCTGGGCTAGAGGACCCGGCTTAGTGTCTCAGGTCATGTATGACCTGGTTTATGAGGCTAAGCCGACCCAGATAGCGTCGTTTGTTTAAAAAAAAAGGGGATCATTTGACAACTAATTGAATCACATTATTTTACGCGTGTGAAAGACCTTTTTTATAACTGGCACTACATGCCTCTTAAGTGTTAAAAATAGAGAAAATAAAATTTAATAATGACACGTCCCGATCTCGATGTCCGGGAGACAGCGGGATGACCACGTGCTGGCCGACACCCAAGGGTGATGAAAACCATTTAATGAATGCATATGCCAAGAACATGTGAAACATGCATATAAATTTCACTCGAACTACAAAATGTAATATTCAAATACAAACCTTACCAAAATAATATAATAATATTTAGTCGTCAATAAAATGATAGTGAGAATGCATGACATGTTCAGAGTATACATCTAATTTAGAAATACAAGCAGAATGTGCTATTACAAGTGGTGTCGAAGCAGAAAGGATGACGCAATATCACTGGTAGGGGAATGCCTCGTAGCTCGGATGGTATGCCTCGTTCCTATGTCCTGAAGGGTCGCAAAACAAACATGAATGGACCAAATTGATGTACATAAGTAGTACAAACATAGTTATTCCACAACGTACTAACCCCTAAAGTTTATGAAAACTACTAGTATAATACGTGATAGGTTTTTCGAAAACCCTAGCATGCCATAAAACCTTTCATAAAACATATATGATATATAGTGTGCTAAATAGTGGTATCATAATCACCCAAATGCTCTCTTTCCTGTAGACAAGACAATCGCCCGTAAGCTGTTCATATGCTAGTAAGCAGAACATACGCCCGTAGGCAGAACACATATATTTCCAACATAAGTACATATATCTCAACGGAGCTCAGTAACTCAAACATCATCTCAAAACATCTTCATAGTATATAGTCATCCATCATATATACTATAAAGAACGTGAAATAATAAAGTATGGTATTCCAAAATATTCTCAATAAAGCATATATCTCATAAATAGTAAAATCTAATTTACTCATAAAACATTTCATAAAACGTAACATTAAATCATGCTTTTCATGTATGCATTTCTAATAGCATAAAATATGCATTTTAGAAGGGGTCCACTCACAGATACTTTGTCGTCGAAGGGCCGTGCAAAAAAAAAGGGACAGAAATGCCGCTAATAATCGTACCTAAGCACATAAAAGGTCCAATTAATAAAACTCTACCATAATGATTGAATTTCGGAAAACGAACGTCATAAACGGGTTTAGGATGTCGAAAAACATAAGGTGGGACCTCGGGTACCCCTACGTGCCCTTACGCACCACCGCAAGGTGGCTACCTCGGTAGCCACGCACAGAGATTGGTCACCAGAAAGTTGGCCGAAAAAGTCGTTGGCACTGCCGTGGACGGCGAAGCACAGTGCTTTCGGTGGAGGCATGTGCTCTCCATGCGCTGGCACAGGCCTGCCCTCATGCACGCCCACGCGCAGGCCCACGCGCAGACCCACACGTGGCCTGGAGTTTGGGATCTGACTTGGTTTGGGCCAGATCTAGGTCATGGGTTGGGCTTGGTTACTAGGCTGTGTTCAGTGGGTTTGGGCCTAGGTTTATTGGGCCAAAGCCCTAAGTCAGCACGATCCAAAATGCCTGGGCTTAAGGGGAGTTTAGACTTAGGTTTTAACAGGCTTTGGGCTTGAAAGCCCGACCCAAAACTCTGGGCTAGAGGACCCAGTTTAGTGTCTCGGGTCGGGTATGACCAGATTTTGCGAAGGAGAAGACCGGAGCTTCTCGAGCTCCGATCGACTCCGTTACCTAACTAGACTTGATGATTTACCCCTATAATTGAAGCTACGAGAGAGAGAGAGCAAGAGGTTCGTACCTAGAACACGCCGTGAGGTGGCCGAAGTCGGCTGGATTTTGGCTCGAAAGCCAGGGGGTTCGCCAGAGCACTTCCTGGGTTCTCTGTGCTTCACAAAGGAGAAGGGAGAGAGAGCATTGAGTGAAGTGATGGTGTAAGGTGGTGTCCTCGACCATCGTTGTCTCGATCTTGGGTGTGTGGGTCTATGTAGGTTTGAGGAGATAGAGATAGAAAGTGTGGGAGATAGAGTGTGTGAGCTGAGAGAGAGTGACTCAGGGGAAAAGAGAGAAAAGAGGGAGGGAGATAAAAGGTGGGGGGTGGTGCCACGTGGCAAGCAGAGAGAGTGGGAATGTTATAAAATAATAACTATAAAATCTAAAAAGGGAAGCGGGATTCGGATAGGGTGATGGATAGGGGCAAAATGGTAATATCATAATTCTTGTTAATATGAAGTTACATTTAATTTAGGGCGGGGTTTCACATGTGGGACCCAATTATGTGCCACATCAGCACATAACAAAAATTTTGAAAAAATTGTAACGGAAGAACTACATTGATTTGCAACACTCATTTTCAAGGACTACATTGATTGATTTTTAATTTCAGGGCCCATCTTGATAGGATGGGTCAATTTCAGGAACCAGTTGTGATAAAAACCCTTTTATTATTATATATCATTACTAGATTCTTGTATTCTTATAACTAACACTTATTTCTTGTGTATTTTAGATCAATTTCAATATCAATATGGAAGAACCAGTTACGGTGAATTACGTTAGTCGATTGTAGACTATAACATTCAAACAGCGGATGGTCGAGCTCCGCACCCATTACAATACTTATGCAAGTCATTAAGGAGCTCTGAACCATTCGCCCTAAGAATTTCAGGATAGGAGAGACCAGTGAGAGTGGCTCTGTATAAATTCTTGAAAAATACATCTTTCGTGGGACAAGTGAAGCCGTGGGTGAGTGAAACATTTTGTCAACCAAACAATTATTTTTTTATTTTCAATATAATTAATTAAATAAATGTAATCTTGCCCGACCACATCTTTATCTGCTAACAAAAACAAGTAAATTTTATTTTATTAAAATCTTCGTTTAAAGGTCAACTAACCCGACGACACCTTCGTCGGATAAACATTTTGCAAAAAAAATTCTTTGAAATAAACTCAATATTTGCACGATGAACGGTCTTTCAATGACTGAAATTGTGTCTGTCAGGCCTCGACGGTAAACTCACACTTAATCGACGGCGATTCATTACAATTATTGTTAAGCAGAAAATTTACTCGACGGATAATCTTATTTGTCGAGTAAAACATTTTATGACAGCTTTGTCGCGCCGAATTTTAACTGACAAAATTATGTCGCCCTATATTTATAGCGACGCCCGCGCTTTTTACGAGACGAAGGTTTTTTTCTTGTAGTGATAAGGGTGTGCAATGCCTCATACTACTTGCAGTCAACAAACTAACTAAAGAATCAGAATAACTAAAATTCTTAACTTTTAAATGTGTCATGAGTTAATTAAAATTCCTGACGAGACTTTTCAAAGCATTTACCGCATTGAAGGTTTGTATTTGAAAATTGTAAAAGATGATCATTGACATGCATGCACAACGTGGCTATAAATGACCAACATCTTTCTCTTTTAATTGTTCTTTGTAACATAAAATATCCATCACCTCACATTTTTTTACACTATTTTATAATCTTGACACGGGAACTGGATAAAAAACATGAGATAGTGAAAAGTTCATGGAGAGTTTCACTTGTAAGAGAGTCTCTTTAGCATTTCTCTTCATATTTAGCGAGTCTAAATTGAAAAGCAAGCAATGTATCACACTTCGATATGGTATGAAATAGTGCAACAACGGGGTCCATGTATCTTGAATCGTAGGCCAAAGAACACACAATTGTTTGCATGCAAAACGCTCTCTCTCTTTTAATTGTTCTTTGTGACATAATAATAAAATCCGTTAAATCGAAAAAGTTGCCGATCCTTCTTTTGATGCGTGGCAAGATGAAGATGCATGCATGTACGTATATACTGCAGTTTGCCCAGACGTTGATGTGTTGTCGGTAACTAATGTCATATCAATATAGAAAGAGCGAGTCTAATTTGAAAGCAAGCAATGCACTAAGCCATAGTTCTATAAGGAATAAAAACTAGTGCAACAACGGGGGTCCATAACCTTGAAAAACGTTGGGCAAAGAACACAAAATTCTTTCCAAAACTACTTTTATTTGCATGCAAAACAATTTGTATGAGTTTGAAATGTGAAATCATAAGCGGACACATGTTCGTCCTGGTAACAGATGAGGTGGGGGCACAAAACAACAGAATATTGCATGCATGTTAATCGCACGAAATTTCGCATGTTGATATATTTAACACAATCTTGCATACATATATAATATAAATTATAATAAAGGTTCTGCGAGCTTTCTAACTACAGTAAGACCTTTTAGTGGGTTTTTCTTATGAAGTTTCAGTAATGAATATTGATCGATCAATTTGCGTCGACTTCTGAAATTAGGTTTAGCTACTATCTATATAACATAATTTGTCCATGAATAACTTGAACAAAAATAAAATTATTCAGTAGTCTTGCAGAAGCCTCCCTATCTGTCCATATGTATATATAACTTGGACACAAAGAAAAAGTATATTAATAACCTTTGCAATCTTGATACACAATACTGTAAAATTAAAAACT
Source organism: Pyracantha coccinea (assembly GCA_028566515.2). NCBI lineage: Eukaryota > Viridiplantae > Streptophyta > Magnoliopsida > Rosales > Rosaceae > Pyracantha > Pyracantha coccinea. The sequence goes on along the minus strand of JAOTRO020188063.1, from coordinate 1,779 downwards.
AGATCAATACATATTGGTTATTGATAAGAATGTTGTGGATCAAGTATATAAAATTACTTTTACATTAGAGGGTGACTGCGTAACAGTAAGCATAGATTCAAATTTTTATTAGAAATCAGGATCGGTTGAGTTGTGGGGTGCACTCGATATCAAATTTTAATGATCCAAAATGTTTATTTATCAAGTTGTATTTCATAGATCATCATTTTAAAACATTAATCAAATAAAAATGTTTAAGACATCTACTTGAGCTCAAAGAAATTGTTGAACATTGTGTTTTCAGAAATATTGAAATTAATTTCATCATGACAATCTAATAAGTAACTTGTTTCGGATTAAATTGATTTTTTATAAGGATGATTTAGGAATGTAGACTTAAAAATAGATGATTTGAATAGTTAAATTTCAATGTAAAAATGGACTCCACAACTAATCACTATTTTTAAATACAAATAGAGTTCCCTTTAGAAAATGGATCTGTAACAGTAAATCTACTTGGTGAAATATCTCTTTACGTTCCAACGAGACATTTTGAGATAAAGTTTTTATCGGTACCTAGAGTGAATACATACCAAATTATGTCGGCCGAAAAGAATAAATACTAAATTGTGATAATAACTAATGCGTTTGATCTGTCCCATGTATAGTTGATTCCACCTGTCTTTCTCTATTAGAAACCAGAGAGGGTGAAATTAAGGAGTGAGGGAAAGAATTTTGGGCAGGCTAGCTAGGTAGCTACCAATGATGAGATGCATCTCACATCAGAATCAAAATCTGTTGTCGAGGCAATTAATTTAATTGGATGACAACACTCTTCTTCAACTTAGCAAGGAAGCAATCTGCGCGCGTTTGTCAAACCTCAGTGGTCCACACGCTTCCTTGTCATTGCAACAAAATCCCTAAATATTGTTCAGTTCTGGGCAGAGTACCTCACTTCAGAATCAAAATCTGTTATTAAGGTAATTAATTTAATTGGATGACAAAACTCTGGTTTCAACTAAGCAAGGAAGCAGTCTGCGTTTGTCCACACGCTTCCTTGTGATTACAGAACAAAATCCCCAAATAGTTCAGTTCTGGGCAGATTTGTCAAGGCGGCTCTGAGAGAAACAAATCAAATTTCGATCCTTATTTATATGAAAAGCAATGATGTGTCAAAAGATGAGTCACGGAGTCCCCAGCACCAGCAGAGTCAACATGAAAACATACTAATTAAGAGTCTAAGAAACATTGAACAATGCGTGCACTCCGTTGGCACACTCAGAATATTGCAATAGGCCCAGAAAAATAGCCAAGCAGTGGTCGCTACAGCCTTAAGAGCATGGAATATTTCAATGCAATATTTTTCATGTCCCAATTTTTAAAGGGGAATGGCTAGATACATACTCGTGTAACTTAGTTTGTTTATTTTATTTACCATTTTGCGAAGTGGTTTGGCAATTATGAGGATTAATTTGGGATCAGTCCACAATACCCTTTAAAGAAAAATGTACTGGTATCTTATCATTTGAAGGACGATTGTGTAATTAATGTAATTATTTCTACACATAACAGAAAGTGAAAAATGATATTCACAACTTAGACACTAAGGGTGCGTTTGTTGCGCCGGACTATCTCGGACTGGACTAGCTTCAAGGACTAAGCTGGACTGACTTAGACTAGACTAAGCTGGACTAACTTAGTGAAGCGTTTGGTGCAGTGTTGAATTAAGAAGCTGGATAATAACAAATTCTAATATTATATTATTTAATTTATAAATTATTAATATTTTATTATGATCTT
>JAOTRO020188054.1:0-10767 GCA_028566515.2 Pyracantha coccinea | reverse complement strand
ATGAATATTGACTCAAAACTTTGCACTCTCCAATGTGAAAGCAACCGCTTCGATTGAACCTTGCACTCTTTTGAATTGCGCCCCTCCCCTCGGTAAATCCTAGCTTCGCCACTGTACACAAGTTATGCCAAATTGAGTGATCCTTAATTTGGTTTCCAATATTCTGATTGAGCTTGTATGATTAATCAAAATAAGTTTACAAAAGAATTTATTGAACTGAGAGAGTGTAACTCTGTAACATAAACTGCGGGAGCCTTCAAACCCAGAACCATGAGGTATCCATGCTGCTGCACTTAACCACAAGGCTAGGAAGAAGGCTGGTACTTGACGTTGATTTTTGCATCCATTCTTCTCCGAAACTCTTTCATTCATATGTGCCACCGACGTCTCAGTTAGGTGAAAATTTAAACTCATACAAAGAATGTTTACTCGCCTCTGCATTTCGTCATTAGCAGATTGTAAAGTATAAGAGATAACTTTCTTTTTGGTTTTCAATTCCAGATCCAAGTTATGGATCAAATAAATTTTGTTTCCAGCCATAACATTTGCTGATATTCTGTAACACACACCTTCTCGTCAATTCTCTCTTTATATTACTTGTAGTACAAGAAAAAAGCGCCTCTTCCCATTTGTGTAATGGATGCAAATGTTAGTATTGACCCTCTCTAGTCTAACATGTAGAAACGTAATTACAAAATAATAGTTTGGGTTTTCATTTTAGTAAACTAGAAAAAATGCTCTTATCTTAACATTAACTAATAACAAATAAGAAAGCAAGTCGAGGATTGCCCTGACGGTTATGATAATCCTCTTAAATTCAAGAATTTTTTCATTGTGACCGGAATAGGTGGTACACCACATGTTTTTATACAAATTGTTGGAAATTTTATTTTTTAAGTTATTAACTTTTTAGCACACATAGCCCACTATTTGTATAATGACATGTGGTATACTACTTCATGTTCGATCACATTAAAAAATCTCTCTTTAATTTCATTGCGTCTCGGATTCACACTATTTTTCTCATTAGTCTAGTATAAAATAATAAGATTGACAAACAACCGGAATTTTTATTTTTTTTTTCTATGGAAACTTTACACGATTAAAATCAGGTGGTCTGAACTATGAAGGTGCATTTGGGATTGGTCTATCTTCTTGTTGGAGGGGGTAATCATGTCGTTCTAACTTCTACCAATGCGTCCAATATTCGCTTCACTACACCACAATTTTCACTTTTAGACGGATACTCCTGTCGTTTAGGTTGGTTTGTACATTTGTCAGGGGTGTAGGGACCACATTCATGTCATTTAGGATGGTTTATATTTGTCAGGGGTGTAGCGACCGCATTCTCGACCCCATGTAGGCGGAAAAAGAAGAAATAAAAATATTCACCTGGACTTTTGACTGAAAAACAATATTATTCACTCTGCCTGGACTTTTGACGGAAAAACATATTAAAACAATGTTAAAAATATTCACTCTGGGAAAATGATGTTTCGAAGAAGTAGTCCTACTTCCTATTCATACACCATATCTGTATATAATGACAGACCGCCTTCTCTTCTGCCCAACATCAACGCCGCACAGCACCCAGTTCAGTTGCATTGCTTCACTCACAAGATCATATTTCTGGTTCACAAAAGTAAGTCCCTTTTCTTCTTTGTGCTTTCATTTTGTGTGTAGTTCTCAAGCAACAGCGTTATTTACCTCGCATTTCACTCGTTACCATTTGTATATCGGCTTGCCATCTTAAGTACTGTCTTAAGCTTGACCGCCGTTATTGGCCGTATTCTTCGTCGCCAATTTCTGTTTTGGAGTGCTCTCCTTTGCCGGAATTTCAAAAAAAAAAAAAAAAAAAAAAAAACAGAGCTCGTGCGTCTGCGTGTGTGTGTGAAGGTGTGACGAGTCTTTGATCTGAATTTTGTTTTTGTGTTCCTCTGTACAGAAGTTTCATATATACGCATATGGATCGTGTCGCAGAGATTGCTGTTAGCGTCCCTCTACGTTCGGAACTGGAAGGGTAAGTGTTTACTCTGCTTGCCTTTTTTTTCTTTTTTTTTTTGGCCTTTTACGTGGGGAAAATGATGGGAAGACGATAAAGAACTGATTAATTAGCAATTAATCTATACAACTCAGCTCTTGATAACTCTAGGCAATTTTTTGAGAAATTAAGAGCGTCGATTGGCTAGGTCGATTCATTATTAACATTGAAGAAAATAACAGCTTGCTAGGTACTTTGTTACAACTTATCTACTTAATCAGTTGATTTGAGATGATATATTGGCTTGATTAAATTATAATATATTATACGTTCTTAATTAGTTGATTGCAGATGATATATTGACTTGATTAATTAATAGATGTATCATACGCTCTCAATTAGTTGATTTCAGATGATATATTGACTTGATTAATTTACATATATATTGACATGTGATGTGTACAACAAACATTCAATGAGATAAATTCATTAATTGACGTAGTATGTACACATCACTTGTTACATCATATTCGTATGTGATACAAAAATATGGTCTCCCTAGCATTAGTTGAGATTACAATATATATTGAAGATGATTCATTAACGCAATTCCATTTAATTTTCTCATTGTCTTTAAAACAGCACAAGTGAACGTTCTACAAAGGTGCATAAATATATATGTTCCCTCATCGCCATGCTAGGCAGTTTCATCCAACTGAAGCAGGGAACCAGAAATGAGTCTTTATTTAATACGGACTATCCGGTTATGGTGTTCCTAATCGTTACGCTAATTGCTTACGTTGGATCACTAATTGGCTCTATAATACTTCACGTGCAAGCTCGCCCTAATTCGGATTTGGCAGAATCAATCATCAATAAGATTAGCCTCCTCCTTGGAACTCTTGCCTTGATTTTAGAAGTGGTGATCCTTGTACCAGGTTTTGGGCTAGTTGCCGGATTCTTCTGGGTTGTTTGGTTTGTGAAGGTTGTAGTTGAGTACGTCTACGAATACCTCAAAATGTTGTATAAAAATACAGTTGCATCAGTTGGTCATTCATTTGGCAAATTGAGAGACTATCTGAACATGATTATCCGACGTTTCGCAACGAACCCCAAAGAACAAACTAATGAGCTTCCTCAAGTAACTTCTACCAAGGTTTAAATTTGGGTATAGGTTTGGGGTATTATTTTTACTCGTTAATTTTTTATCTTATTTGTACTTGTTCATGACCAAAAGTAGGAGTAGCTTCAATTATAGAAGAGCAGCTAGGAAGCTATATATAGGATGTACTTACGCATGATGAGATGAAGAAAGGGTATTACTGCTCATAGTTACAGGAGGATTGAGATTCTCTTCGCTCATCTTTTTATCTCATTCCATCCTTTTCTTTCATATTTTTTTATTTTGTCTTTCTCTTGCTATAAAAAATTAATATAAGATATCGACGTTACTTAACCGTGACCATTCAAATAGGAGGGATGGGAAAGAGAGGGAAAAAAGAGAGAAGAAAATCCTACTCCGTTACAGGAAGAGTCTCAACTGGTTGAATAATCATATTCAATTATACATTGTACAAAGTCAAAAGCTCTTCCGGACGAATAAGAATCTATTTACGAGGGTTTAAATCCAAGGCAAACCAACCATTTATTATTTCATATATCGTGTTGTACAAGGTACAAAACCCGTCCTTTCATTTTCCAATAAAAGGTAAAAGATAAAAGCAACCAAAAGGGCAGGTGTCACTTTTGAGATATTCTGAAACATTTTTAAGATATTCTGCAACATGCATTTTCTCATTTGCTCATATTCTATAACACGCACCTTCTCATCAACTCTTTCTCTTTATATTACTTGTTAGAAGATTATACTCACACATTTTAAATTATTTCTTTAACATCTTTTTAATTTTTTAATATTTATTTATCAAGTGCTAGTGGTGTGTAGAAAATATTAAAAAAATTAAAAATGTGTGGAAGAACGTAATTTGAGGTGTGTGTATATAATCTCTCTACTTGTAGTATAAGAAAAAAGTGCCTCTTTCCATTTATATTGATCCTCTATTCTAACATGTAGAAACGTAATTACAAAATAATTGTTTGGATTTTCATTTTAGTAAACTAGAAAAAAACACTAAAACATTTAATAGAGTAAACTTGATATAAGTCTAATTTTGTGAGTCATTATTGAGTTTAGTCCAGTTTGTTGGACTAGGCCATTATCCACATCAACTTTTTTTAATTATATTTTTATCTTTTACTCAATTTTAGAATTAAATATTGTTTCTCCTACCGCTGTCACATGTTAACTTTGTTAACTAATCTTGTTGTAGGTGGATTAATTTATCATATAAATTTTCTTTAAGCTATTTTCCATGAAAGTTGTCAGATTTTTATATTCAAATTAAAATTTTGAGTAAAGATGCATAAATAAATACAAAAACTTAATTGAAAAAAAAATGGACTAAATTCAACAATGGCTCAAATTTTTGGACTTGGATCGAAATAGCCTCTAACTGATAACAAATTAGAAAGTAATTTGAGGATTGTCCTGACGGTGAGGACATTCCTCTTCAATCCATAAAAACCACTCCCCACAACCATCCGTGAGTTGATGCAAAAACCATTTGGCAAGTTTACTAGACAAGAACAAGAACGCTAGAACAAAAAGGGCAGAGCTCTGAACAACTAAATTGAGGTAGTTACCTCTGTTAGTACATTTAAGGCTCTATACTTCCTGCCCTTTTTCTAGGACTCTATTCATTTGACTTCTTTTTACCTTTACACCTTTTTAGATGCTGGGCCCACAATCGACTATGACCAACTGCTGTTTCTGTGAAGTGTATTCTACCAAAATCATGGGGAGACAAAAAAGAACTAATTAATTAGCAAGTAATCTAGGGGTAGATCCTGTTTCATTCGGTTAGATTTTTTACCAAAATTGAAATTGAACTGAAACTTCGGTTCGGTTTGTTTTTCTTTCGGTTTGGTTTTATTTGGTTCAGTTTCAATACGGTTTCGATTTTTTTATTTTATTTATAAAACTTGATCTTTTTTAATATGAACTTTAGAAAAGAGGCTTACATTGGTAGACTAATAATAAAAAAGTGGGAAAGTGAAAAGGTGGGAAGGTAGTTGTACATATACAAGATCATATAAACCAATCCTATGCTATCACCAACCTTAATTGAAAAAATGATCACCGTATCTATTCAAAAAGCAAACAAATAAAAAAGTTCTTCAAAACTTTCATCTATAACCAATGGAATATCTTCCCTAATTGAACCAAGTATGCTACTTGAAAAAGCCCTAGGCTTAGTTTCAAACTTGGCAACAAAGTTTCACAAAAGAAACATCATGGGCCTACATTCATAAAATGTAAAAGGATTCAGTTCGGTTCGATTTTTTTTTTCGGTTTTTCAATTTCGGATGTTTGGTCTCCTTTTTTATGATTTTTAATTTTTTAAACTCACTCCTAAAGTAATCTATACAACTCAACTCTCGATAACTCTAGGCTTTTATTGGGAAATTAAGAGCGTCGAATGTCTTTCCATCTCTGCCATACATGTGGCAATAGATTAGAGTAAATCAAAATTCAAATTACCAAATTAGACATACAAAAAGACAGCAGAGTAACAGCTGTCACTACATTTTCGTGTTCTTTCCTTTTGCCCGGCCGTTTGCTCCTTTTTCATATACTTCTTCGCCATGTATGTATGTATGTATGTTGTGGTTTTGTTCTCATATTTCTTGATAGCTTTGTGGAAAGCTATTTTCCCCTCTTCATTGTTGTTCTTTCAAAATCAGCTGGTAAAAAAAAGGTTTCTGCGCTTTGTTTAGAAATCTTCGTTAATTTTGTAGCGAGTCTAAGTAAACGGAAGGCAAAATAAGCCTAAAATCTTAGATTGTGGGTGTTTTGACATTTTAACTTGATTAGATAGGTTTCTGTGGAATGGAATTATGCCCGTTTGATTACTATTCTTTTTTAATATTTGTGTGTAATAATTAGAGGAAAAATATGTAGATATATATGAAAGAAATGATGAATGAAGAAAAGCGAAGAAATTGGGTCTTGGATAAGCTTATGTTCGTAATTTGCTAGCAGGTTGTAGGAAGATAATCTAACGGTTGATGACTCAGGTTCTTAATTAGGAGCCCCTGTTATTCATCATTATTAATACAATGCCACTTATTTCCATGTAATTTTCACATCCTATTATCCCAATCCTATATGTTGTTTATAATACAGCACCACTAGTTTGGGAGGAGGGTGGTCGGTAAAATTCTCCTCGCCGTGCTACTAGTCCTCCTCCAGCTGAAGCATGCAACCGAAGATTTACCGTCTCCATTTATTACAGACCACAACACTGGCGTGTTGTTGATTGTCGATTTATTCACTTACGCACACTATAAGACAAAATCTCATTTACAGTATGCACTGTGCCCTCTAGGAATATGGACGTAGTAAAAAACCTCAGTTTTATTAGAGACGATGTTCCGTTGTCAAATGCGATACAATCACATATTATGTCCAAAATAAATTGGGATCTCTAACACCATATGCTATGACCGTTGTGGATTACTAATTGAACAAAGCTAATACCCCTATATATATGTTTATATACAAAATAACCAAAAAAATTGCACATTTACCACAATACATTATTTACATGAAAAATATATACATACATCTAACACAGCCAATGCCCGTTATAATTTTTTTTCACAAATAAAAAAAACAATTTAAGAAATATATATACATACAAAATAATAAATAAAAAATTGCATATTTACCACAATATAATATTTACATGAAAAATTACAAGTTGAAATATTACAAGTTGTACACTTTAACAACAAAATCACTTAGTTGTACAAAGAAATACCAAACTATCCATGAAGCATCAAATAGGCCTTCAATAACAAGGACATTGTCACTTCAAGACTTCACATTTCATTGAACACCTCCAAACAGAGGACTTTAAGAGTGAAATATTGCCCCTAATGCGTGAGCCTCAAAAATGGTTGCCTCTCTCTATGAATACTAAGGGGTTGCATCTCAAGTGATTGAAAGAATTCATCCCTGCATGCAAGATCACTTATCTAGTTCTCATTCCTGGTTCTCCCTTCCACAGTTTCGCTCGTATAAAAATAATAATACTAACACTAATAATGAAAGTGAAACAATGACATCTTCGTAAAGAGTAATGTTGGGTAAACTACTTTTTTAGATTATATTGCAAACGATGTGATGTGTCATTAATAGAAAATAAGCACGTTAATTAACACTTAAATGATAATCCAATATTCAACAGCCACGTCATATGATTTACAAACTATGGTTTAAATTGATGTCTTCCCTACAATACCCTTTCATGAAATACCGATCTAAGCGTTCATTTGGAAGTGTCTTTAAAATGACCAAAAGCGCTTTTTGTAAAATATTTTTAGAATTAATCCTTAGTAAAAATGGAAATAAGTCCTAGAAAAGCACTTGAAGTGCTTCCTACAAGAAGCATCAGTTATTGTATGAATGCTTCTTGTAGGAAACACTTTAAGTGCTTTTGGAATCTGAAAATAATTTTTCCAAAAAAGTTTTTAATCATTTTAAAATCACTTCAAAACCAGCTTTAAATTTCAAAATAGTAGTTTGGTGATAGTTCCAATTTACTCATGTCATTTGGGACAGTTTGTGTACTAGTCAGGGGTGTTGGGAAATATACAATACAACACTTTACCAATATTCACTCTGAACTTTTTGACGGAAAAAATATATATTCACTCTGGCAATTTTGACGGGGAAAAAAAAATTGGGCAAAATGTTGTTTCGAAGAAGTATTCTTACTTCCTATTCATACACCATTAAAACCTAAGGACTTTGATGAAAGAAAATTTTATTATTGAAATAATGACTTTCATTAAAATCTAAGAAACTTGATTAAAATTACAAAGAAATAAGATTTTAATCAATAGAATAGAAAAAAGAAGTATGATAACCTAATTTTTCTATAGTTTAATCTTTCAACTTAATTGATCTGCACAAAAAATCTCTGATTCCATGGTGGAATATGTCTTCCGATCTCAACAACACTCTTTTGAACTTTGATTTCAAATATTCTTGCTTGAGAACACATTTTTAAATAAATTAATGAAAAGTGAAAGAAAACATAGGAATCTAGGATAGATATATGCTGTATTCACCTTTACGACTTTTCCTGTTTTCGTTCTGCAGTCTACGGAGGAGAGTAGTGCTGAAACTGTAGGTGTTTCTGATGGGCTTTGCGTTCAGGATGCTCTACCAATCCTCTATGTAAGGATCATAAGGATCAAATCATATTAATCGTCATAGATCTTGCTGTAAAATATTATTTTGAATTTTTTATTTATAATTGAACATAAAAAAAGTTAACCGTAGAATGTACAATGAACGATTATGATGAGTTGATTCCTAGGATCCTCACAGAGACGATACGGAAATGATCCCGAAGTAGGACGGTTCACGATTCACATTTTTGAGTTACTTACACTTACATGTATGATGTGTTTAGGAAGGTGTTTTCTCCTTCTCTCTCTAGTTTCTCTCTCTTGGAAACACCGACTTAGTGTCTCTTTCGCCACTGGCCCTAGCCTTTGGCTTGGGTGCTGGTGGGAACCCGCCCTTATTTTCTTATCCTTCCCTCTATCTCATAGCCCTCTATACCTTCCCACTCCTCCTCCTTCCCTTCCCTCCCATCTCCTTTGCCTTTCCCCTCTTTTTCTACCTTCCCTTCTCCTCTACTTTTTCCCTCTTTTCCTCCTCTCCCATCTCCTCTACCTCTTCCCTCTTACAGTTTTTCACCCCCTCTTCTTTCCCACTTTTCAGGCTTCCTAGTTTGGTCTCAATACCCCTAAGTTCGTCTCAGATTTGGGCTTCATGCCCCTTATATGGCGTTTTTGTCTGTTTTTACTATTTTCTATATGTTACCTTTCCATCTCCCTCTTCTTTAGCTGTGTTACTCTATCCCTACCCCATCGTGTGCTCGGATTTGCATGCTCTAATCCGAGATCAGATATCAGATCCATTTTCACTTCTCACTTCCCCTCCCTCCAACCGCATGCTGGATTCCCATCGAGACCAAGTGTTTTGTAGCCTCCGTCACAATAAGGGTATTTCACAACCCCTTAGCCTCACCTTCTATCTATATGGTACTTTGTTTGTATATATCTACAAAGCTTCGTAAAGGGGATTTGGATTTGGTGTCTACTTTCTCAATTTGGAGTTTGACTTCTTTCGATGATGTGGCGGCGGCAGCAATTTGGTTTATGCTGCTCCAGATTAGGGTTTTTTGGTGTTTGTTTTAATTAATTAAAAAAAAAGTTAACATAAACAAAAAATGTGCACCTTGAGGCTTGAGTGGAAAACTCAGCCTTTAATCTTGATTGAAGCCTTTATTGCTTTAATTAAAAAAAGTAACACTTATCATATAAAATCATAAAAACTTCAAATTTAAATATTCTACTATAAAGACTCTTTCATTGGAGGTAATATTCATTTTAAGTCTTTAAATACGTATTCAAAGGTGATGGTGAAAGTCTTTAAATAGAGACTTTCATTGGAAATATAAAATGCTAAAATGAAAAGTAATGTTTGACCAAAATTAAAGAGTTACTTACACTTACGCGTGGCTTTCTTTTTGTTTTGCATGTTCGGAGAAGGGACCTGAGCTAGGGTCCCACCGGAACAACACTATAAATATAAATCAGAGACGGCCTTCTCTTCTGCCCAACTCCCAGGAGAGCGCGGTTGCATTTTTTCACTAAGAAGCTCCTTCCATTCTTCTACCCTTGGCTGCTGAAAAAAGTAAGAGTTTTTTTCATTTTTTTTTTTCAAATTTTTTTTTTGGCGCTTTCATTTTGTGATCGTAGCTCAAATCGCACACACCGCCGGACCGTTACGGTACCATTTGAATATCTGATTGCCATCTTAAGTACTATATGTCTTCAGCTTGACGGCCGCAGTTGGCCATATTCTTCGTCGCAGCTTGCCAAATCGAGCCGAACCGTTATGGTACCATCTGAATTTTGTTTTTGTATTCCTCTGTACAGAAGTTTGATATATACGCAGATGAATCGTGTCCAAGACATTGCTGTTAGCGTCCCTCTACGCTCAGAACTGGAATGTATGCTCTGCTTGTATTTTTTTTTTGTTTTTGCCTTTTATTTCGGGAGTGATGGGGAGGCCAACAAGAATTGATTAATTAGCAGTTAATCTATAGAACTCATCAGTTGATAAGTCTAGAACTCTAGATCGATTCGTTATTAACAAACATGGAAGAAAATAGCAGCTAGCTAGGTACCCTGTTACAACTTACCTACTTAATTAGTTGATTTCAAATGATAATTGGCTTGATTAATTTATGGGTTTTTATCACAAATGGTCCTTGAAATTGGCCTACCCATCAAGATGGTCCCTGAAATTGAAAATCAATGTAGTCCCTGAAAATAAGTGTCACAAATCAATTTGGTCCTTCCGTCACAACTCCGTCAAAAATAGTTAATTTTAGAAGATATATTGACTTGATTAATTTATAGGTATATCATTCATTCCCAATTAGTTCATTTTAGATGATATATTGGCTTGATTAATATATAGATGTATTGCCATGTGATGTATACAACCAACATCTAATGAGATAAATTCATGGGAGACTTTGGATGTGGTCCTTAGCTATGAATATTCTTTGATTGAAACCTTGTTGGTTTTTAATTTTTGATCGAGGTCCCTGAAATTAATGTGATAATTTATTTCT
>JAOTRO020188035.1:0-10767 GCA_028566515.2 Pyracantha coccinea | reverse complement strand
TGAGGAATGTAGAATGAGATTTTTGGAGTGCTAATAACAATTCCAAACAATATTTGTGAAAAATAAAATTATATTTCTCACTCAGAAAAATGTGTGGCATTTGCTAGTATTTATATCATAATTTCTAGAAATAGAATTATGAATATGAATGTATGGACGAATTACAAGCCCGTATTCCACACAGCCCGTCTTAAGTTCGATTCCTGCCCTTGGTGATCGCACAATGGTGGCCTGAAGGAGGCTGAAATGACTATGTGAGTCTTTCCAACCTTCGAAATGGTGGACTGCCATGACGAAACCGTCAGCTGATCTTCTTTTTTTAAAAAGGAGAATATGAATGTGCTCATAGCATTAGTGTACTTGTGCGTATACATAATGAACCTAATCAAGATATTAAAATCTGAATTCAATATAACATTTGGTTTTAATGAAAATAACAATTTTATTGAAGGATGAAAATCTAAATGGCCTTTTTTTTGTTTGGGTAATGTTAGAGAGACCAAATTTCTAATCACATTTTCTTTTCTTTTTTGTAAATCAAATGATGTGGATGTTGATGATTAGATTATTACTTAAGTGTTGACTAATGTGCTTATTTCTTGCTGATAACACATCATTTAGTTTGCAAATTTAGTATTCCTCGCATTATTTTGTTTCATAGTGTTATCACAATCATTCATAATCATCATCATCTTCTCATTAGGTGCCTCCTCATCAAGTATTGTATTGCTTAGATTGAAAGAGACATTGGATAAATGCATTTCACCAACTAAGCATCTCCATCACCAAGTTCTAAAAGTATTTTGTATTCCTATCCGTAAAATCTCATCGATTGATGCACCGCAACTTGCATAAAATTAGTTTGTCATTTTGTGGTGTCTTGAATTATAATTCAACATTACATTACAATAAATTACACATGATGTTATATTATTATTATTAGACTGAAACATTATGATGACTGCATTCACTATGTTCTCCAAGCAGAACCGTACTAAATTAACAAGCTAAACAAAACCCGGATTATTAGAGGTTGTGTTATGAATGTATGAAAATAGCTACTGCACAAAAGCAAAAGTTAAGAGCACGCAACCTCAAAGTTTAGGGTTTAGGTTGAACAATAACCTAAAAGTTGAAAATATTAGTGTGGTGCTACCAACTAACTCACGCCCGTGTATATATTTATAAGGAAAACTAATGAAAATGATTTGAAAACTTTGAGTTTTAACGATAATGACAAAATAAAGGGTAAAATGAATAGTACCAGGATTGATTTTTTAGTACAAAAATGTGGTTTTTCGTTAAAGTGAACAGTACCGGGAAGTTCTCATATATATATATATATCCATATATATTTTTGGTTTAAGAGATATGTATCATGTTGTCACTCTCATATATTATATAATATGTAAATTAATTTTATACACCTAATTGTAACCATAAAATTGACCAAGGCACACATATATTGACCAAATATGGTAATTAACCATGATTAAAATTGTCATAGTTGCTAATTAACCCCTAAGCGACATGATAAATTGATAAATAATAGATTGGATTTTAGCACAATATAATACAATCTATATACATATCCATAGAAAAAAGACTATATTATATTCATATGAAAAAGGTAAAAACATATTACATACAGACACACACACACACATATACGTCTACAAAACTTCGTATTTATTCATATTCTACAGCTATATCTAATAAAAATATTAATTAATTAAGCACATGAAATGCCAATATTAGCAGTTCTAGAAGCTGTAAATCGCTCCGATCCCGTTCTTCTTACGAACGCCCCAGTCTCTGGGGAGAGACCACCGAAATCAAACTCGTGAGGAACCACTTCTGGAATTGTCATAAGTGCACCTGTCGTGTCGTACACAACGTAAAATTCATCCTTGATATTTGCTTGCTGATGATCTTGGACTTTAAAAACGACACCAGAATTGTTACTGTTACTTGGTTTGGTATTGGGCTTGAACACAGAGCGCAGGAGCTTTTGAATCGAACGGGAGAGCTTGTTTGAAGAGGGTTTTTGGCTGGAGGCTGTGATGGTGGCCGGTTGCGGCGGCGGAGGAGGAGCTCGGCGGTCGGATAGATGAGGCATGGACATGGTTCTGCATGATATGGCCGAGTCCAGTTGGCGTTTGAACGAGTCGAGCTCGAACGAGTCGTATAGTGAGCTGCCACAATCCCATACAGGCTTAGGCTTATTGGCTGCTACAACTTTGGGTTCATTTGCTTTGGGGTCTTGAGGTTTATTTTGATTCAAGGTGGGACGAGAGTCGAACCCTTGCTGCGACCGTCGACGAGGGTTCGAGGATAAGTGCTCTTTGGCCCCAACGCTATAAGCTCCTCCTCCGTCCATTACTTTAGATTGGTTTATTGCTTTATGCTCTTGATCAATTTTCTTTTGATTCAGCTGAGGGGCAGAACGAGAGTTAAACTCTTGCTGTGAGCGTCGCCGTAGGTTTGAGGATAAATTCTCTTTTGCACTGACGCTATAAGCTCCTCCAACTTCCGTTGCTTTAGATTGAGTTATTACTTTGTGCTCTTGATCAGCTTTCTTTAGAAGAAGGGCATAACGAGAGCCGAAGTCTTGATCTGATTTTCGACGCGGGGTTAAGGATAGGTGCTCCTTACCGCTCGACCTATACACACCAACCTCCATCACTTTCTTGATTGGTCACAGAGAAAGATCTAGAGAAAGAAAAAGTAGAGAGGAGGACGGGGTGGTGGTGGTGGCGGCGGCGGTGGTAAGTTGAGAAGGTTTGAGAGAGAGGTTGTATATGTGTAGTCGTTCGGGATTTGAAAAATGGTTGGTGAAGGATCAAACGCTTTAGTTATGAGTTTTATGGTGACAGGAAAGTAAAAGAGGGAGATGAGAGTAGCTGCTTTGCAAATTGCAATCTTCACGGCCTTCATACGTGGACCATTACTTTTACTTTCAGCCTTTTGCCGTGTGCAACCTTTCCCAATTTAAAGAGAGACTGAGTTGGCCTTTGACTTTTCTGTGTTTCGTAGTTGCAGTCTTGGGTTATGATAAGTATTATGATCGTGATTATTATTAATATTTATTATTATTCATTACCAAAATGTGGGAAGCAAGAAATAGAAATCAAAGAAGAAAGAAATATTTAAACAATAAACAACCTTTTAAAGTTATGATCATATACGCTCGACTATGCTTAATCAAGTTGTCTATAACAATTTGTTTCTTTTTCTGCATCTAAATTTGAATTTTTCTTAATGTAATTTAGATGTATTTAATATGGAATATCAAATCTTACTTTTGTCTTGACAATCTGTTCCTACGTCATCGGATGAAAATGATCTTTAACTTCATAAAATAGTTGTTATGATTAGATACGGAAGGAAATGGGAGCAACTGGTGTGAGTGTGACTACTCCTTCATTGTCTTTGTTCATACTAATCAGCAGAAGTGTATGTATATTATACATATATATTACCGTAATATATGTATTTACCAATTTTTTTAATATCAATTTGCTGATTGGTATGTTGCATAGACTTTGTATAGAGATTCCAGATCGAACTTTATTCAAGTACATAATTGAACATGACATGCACGATCAATTAAAAAAGTGGTTTCTCTTGCTTAAGATAAAAAGCCAATATAAGCCACTTCTCATTGCAAACAAAGGGACGAATAAATCATATTCGAAGATTCCTAAAAAACAGAAAACCGTATCCCAAAATAGAACACAAATACTAATGGAGGAGGTTCCTTAGAAACAAGAAAAGCAAGTAGACATACAGTTACGAGTCTTATGACAAATAATATCTAGAAAAAAAAAAGAGAGAAAAACAAAGAAAGAATTGTTGAAATCTCACACTGATTGCATCTCCGAAAAAAAAAGTTTAAATATCGTAACTCTATTATATTTAATATTGAAATCTTTTGTCCGTCTTTATGATAATTCTACAAAAATGAGATTTGTTGTTGAAAATACTATTGTTGGAAATACATTGGGTTATGTCCGCGTTCAGAAAAAAATATGTGCGTGTTCTTGGATAAAAGTAATAGAGAGACGGAAAGAAGTCATACTCAGAACTTTCAAAAAAATAAATAAATGCTTTTAAATAACTAAATTATAAGCTTCTTGTAAAACAGCGTGTGTTTGTGTGTGGACATTCATGGGTATTAATATTTTTAAATTACAGCATAAAGTTAACCAATAACAAAATGGAGTTTTAACAAAACACTCCCGGTACTGTTTACTTTTAACCAAAAACCACATTTTTATCTTTAACTGTCACTATTCACTATACCTTTAAAAAGGGCTTTTCGTTAAAAGAGCCGTCTCACGAGGTGGTACGTCATATGTTTCTATATAAATGGTGGAATATATATATTAAAAAGTTAATAACTTAAAAATTAAAAAAATTTATCACTTATATAAAAACACATAATATACCACTCGTGTTCCCGTCAAAATTAAAAGTTTCTCCACGACGTGACCACATTGTGCAATCATTTCTCATTTTTCAGATCTGTATATAAAATTTTCCCATGCAGTTGGCCCATAAAATATTAAATTAATCATCAATAGGGAACGTGCCTCGAAGTCACATATTAGATTTATTTAATTGAATCTTAGTTTTTTATTAGTTAATAAATAGTGTCATTCCCAATTTGGTGGATTATTATAGTATTTAAAGCAATATCTCTAGATTATTTAGATATAATCAAGGAGAAATTTTTATTGTGGTCAAAACTCGATGATACATCATGTATTTTTATATAAATGGTGAAAAAAAATTATTTTTTAATTTTTTAACTTTTCAAGATATATATCTCTTTATTTGTATAATGACACGTGGTGTACCACCTTATGTTCTTGTCACGTTGAAAATTTTCTAATAATTAAGGAGACAATCTCCCTTGGAATGTGCCAAGCACGGAGGGATTGACTTACTCTTCAAACCAATGCTTCTACACCCTAAGCCTGGCATGACCATTATAAATAGACGTCATAAGGTGGGGTTATGAAGAAAGTGGGAGTTTCGCTATTAAATTAATTGATAATATGAGAAGTAATCTAACATTTTATAAGCACATGCAAAGACTTTTTTTCCTCGACATAGGATTGATACTCTCAACACGCCCCTTAGGTGTGGGGAAGTTTTAAGCCTAGCAGGTAAACAACACAAATTGGGTGATAGAGAGCAATAAAGTTGAGATTCCACTATAAAACCAATTGGCAATATAGGGAATAGTTCGGCTTCTTATAACCACATTCAAAGTCCCTCATTTCCCCGATGTGGAATTGATACTCTCAACAGGTTAAGAGGCATCCAAGAAACAACCTTCTAGCTGAAAGTTTTAAGTGGAATTTCTCCCACCCTTCACACAAATCGCTTCCTACAAGTTCGAGTCTAGTAAGGTGTAGGCGAGAGAACTATGTCGATTGGATCCATGAGCTAGAGCAAAGGGCACATAGGCAATCTAGCTGGGCTAGATGCAACCAAATCCTACAAGTGGTGGTGTTTGTGCTTGCGAACAAAGAAGTCTTGTAAGAACAAAACAATGATCTAGAATGCGTTAGTTCCGCTAGCGCTAGATATGATCCTAAATGAATTCCACTTAAGATTATAATTTTCCAACTTCACCTAAACTAAGGGACACATGCCAAAATCACCTAAACTAAGGGACACATGACAGCTGCATGTGGTCCAATATCTTGTGAATAAGAGTGTTGGATTTCCATCCATGCATTCCTGGGTCAAAACTTCCATTTTCTAAATTATTATAATAGTTTCGAACGCTCTCCCTTTCCTTAATAATAATAAATTTGTTTTGTTAAAAAGAAAGACACGTGACAGCTACGCAGAAAGTCATATAATTAACATCTTCTAAGAGCCTCACGTCAATGACTCATCCTAAAAGATCTATACCAGAGAAAACAAGCACAATACTATTGAAATTGCATTTACTTCTGTACCGTAAAAGTCGTCTCTTTTTCGTTACATTAAAGAAAATCGAACATTGAACCTATCATAATTCTGAAGTTCAGAATATGTACTAATCAGTAACTAAATACATCAGTCAGTATTATGTAATTACGGTGCAATGGCGGTTTGATTAGAGAGCTTAATCAACCACATCATCACTAAACAGCTTAAATTGGTTGGCATCAAGAACCAGTTTCCTTACAGAAGAGAATGTTCCCAAAAGTCCTGCACCTGTGAACACAATGATTATAGATATGTTCATCCAGTAAGTGAAGGTTGATTTTGCAGGCTTGTAGGTTTTGTTGTACAGAAGCATTGGGAGGATGAAATCTAAAGGGATGAAGCCGACAGCTCCAACCACACCGTTTATGTCTCCGAAAAACGGAAGCATTGCTGCAAAAAATCCGCAGAGTACCATGTACAGCGACCGAAGAATTATTCGGGGAATGAGATTCCTTTTTGAGAACATTCCTTGTTTGACATCTGCTGATTTCTGTTCCATGATCTCATAAGCAACTTGGGAATAAACCTGCATCGTATTAGAGAAAGACTACCTCAATACAAATTTAGATAGCCTAGGACACTAAAATTTTCAATTTTCTTAAAAAGTACAAGAGTAAGCTTACGAGGCCAATGGCGAGAAGCTGAAGGAGTACAAAGATCACAGTAAGTCCAAGAACCCAAGTTGGAGCCAGAGAAGGTCCCTCCTCCGGCATTAGGCTGTTGAGAATGTTCGAACTAGATTTGTTCCCAAACACCCAGTATCCAGACACTGCAGTCGAATAGAACGTAATGAAAATTACCGTGTAACACATCATGAGACCTTTCACCATCTTTCCAGTAGCTGGTGGCGCCAAGGTTGCCTGCATTGAACCATTGCATATGATAAATTTTACAAAGAAGCATATGGTAAGCAAGAGATTGTTTGGCATTGTTCTTTTATGTTCACAATTTCGCACTAACACTAGATGGAAATTCATGATATTCGCACAAAAACTAGAAATTCACATGCGTGTTTCCAAGCAGGCTACCAGATCATGCGACAGTTGTGCAAACTAGCATTTGAAAGCTTGGAATTCTAAAACTGATAAAAACATGCATAGACTCAGTATTTACTTGTATTTCAGGTAGTATTCCATTCCCGAAAATAGCAGCAAATATGGAGATGGAAGTGAAGGCGCTGAAGAGCCTTGTTGAAGTCGAAGATTCTAAAGAATGGTCCCTTGCAGGGGGATTCTTTGAGGCACCTAGAGGAAAAAAGACATGTTTACCACACAATTAGAACTTTCAATTCTAGAATAGATAAACAAATTTCACGGTCGAATAAATCAATGGGTTACGTGGCCCCTTATTGACAAATAATCTGTCATTACTGCCGGACAATAGAAAGCTCAGGAGGAATGAGGGCTGTTAATGACCAATGCAAGTTTTGGTACCGACAAAAAAATTTGTTGTTCAAAATCCTCCGGAAGAATCAAGTTATCTACTCTCTTTTCTTTTCCTGGTGAACATAATGAAACTTTGAACTCGAGAAAAAGCACACTGCTGCATGAAAGATGGCTAGAAAGATACATGTGTAATTTCTTTGTATAAGTAATGCATGGAAGTAAAATATAAATGAGGATGTTGAAGGGATATTGAAGGATGAAGTACCTGCATAAACACATGCACTGACCACCAGGAACGAGTATCCCAAGCTGAGAAGCAGCGAAACAAAGTTGATGTGCCTGAGGGAGTGGAAAGTTGGAAGCTGAGAGATGACTATCATTACCACGGTAACCATGGCTATGAAGTGGTACAATTTCAAAGATCCATTGGGAGAAAGCTCTGAGTACATAATCTTACAATAAAACAAGATGACAATAAGACAATGCAAGGTTAATAGAATCTAACTACTGCACTGCAATGCTGGAAAAGAGAAAAACGAACACATCTCCTACGTAGTAGAAAGCAGTTTCTGCATGCAAATCTTCGTTGATCCATTTAACATTTTTCCATGGAAAATGCTAGTAGTAACTGGTTTGCCTGTGCTGAACCAGCTCAACATGCAAAAGTGATTAACAAAAAAGTGCTTTTCTGTTAGTTGTTTTTAATATTTTGTGTGCGGTTTGGATGTGAAACTGGGAGATTGAGATGAGGCTTAGATTCGTATCCCTATTGGTTTGAACGCGGCGACAATGGCAAATTTATGTATTATCTCTATCCGATCATTCTCCCCACGAACACAAAATATGCTATTTACTTGATCAAATTAAGTTTTTTCCAATTTTAATTTATTAACCTTGGGCCTTGTTTGATAGAGAGGATAAGCTTGGAAATGGCTATTCACTCCATTAAAGACATTTTGAAGAGAGAAATGGATGAGAACTTCCATATTTTGTTCAAGTTGAAGATTTCTCGTCAAGAAAAGTTGTCCCTTTAATCCTACCATTTTATGGCAACTAGTAGCGATATTTTTTCTTTAGGAGTACCCTTCAACTTGGACAAAATACGGAAGTTCTGATTCATTTCTTGCCTTCAAAATGCAGCTAGGTGTGCATAGATAGTAGAGGAATGTGACTAATTGATTACTGCGAAGCTAATTGCTTGTGGGATTGTGAATGTGTTTTTAGTAACTGTGGGTGAAGATTATGAAAATCTTGGTCACAGAGGAACTTACCGGTCCTTAATCTCCTCGACGACTATGGCTGCTCAACGAGAAAAGGTTGCAAGCATAGAGATAAAATGTTGGGAATTTAGAGATGACTAACTTATTACCTATAATTTCTACCAATTACAATTTGTGAAGAAACTGTCACAACTCTTTGCAAACCAAAAGCAGCTGAATCACGTGCGAAGCTAATAGCCCCCATTGACGACATGTCTTAAAGTTGAGTAGTTTATCTATCTATTCATATCATTGTTTTTTAAGACCATGAACACAAGTGCATGCCCTACTCATCAGTCATCATACACCCCACTAAACTTAAAAAAAAGACCTACCCTTTAAGATAGGGAAATGATTTTGCCACACCGTTTATTCTCCTTATATAGACCAAGTTTATTTTTGTCCCTTAATTCTCTTTTGATTTTGTCAATCCAAAGTTGTGCAGAGAGAAAACGAGTGTGGCAAATATCACTTTCCTTATAGATAAACCAACACATTATTGCACGTGTGGATGTAAAGTGATGAACATGATGATGCAATATATACCTTGAGGCATTCCCCAGAAAGCAAAATAGCTCCTATTCCAACCCCAGTGTTTATAGCCGTTTGAATGAATATGACGAAATAATACATCCATCCTGACCCTATAAGGAAAAAGCAAAAGCCAAAATCCCACACTTAATTAGTTTACCATCCAAAGCATCCATATATAGAAGTGCTTATTCAGCAGAAGCATCGCATGGCTCAAAGGTCAAAAGCAATGCTTAATCAAATGCAACTTGTTTAGCACTAATTACAAATTAAGAGAACCAGCTTCCCTTATTTAAATATACACAGACTGTCACGTGCACAGAAAAGTCAGAGCTCAAAGCATTCAAAGCATTCAATCCAAGCTTACGAAAAAATTCCCAAATCACGGAACGATCCCAGCGATCCAAAATTAGAAACAGAAAAGAAAAAAAAAAACCCGGTTTTTTAATGACCACGGAAGCAAAGATTTTTTTTTGTTACCTAAGACGTCGGCGGCGAGCTCACGGAATCGGATGTGGCGGCGACCCTCCCTCTCACAGTGGTCCAGCACCAACGACATAAGGTAGTAAGAGTAGAAGGTCACCAGGCCCATGATGGTCAGGCAGAGGAACCCCGGGCCCCACCCCAACCCCCTGAACGCGTACGGCAGCGTCAGTATTGTGGGCCCCACTATCGCCGTCGTCAGATGGAACCCCGCGTGCCACCACTGCCCTGCATATTTTTAGAAACCGTATACATAATTAGAAAGAAAGAAAAACCAAAATTAATTGATCGGAGGAAAATTGAGTAAACGGCGATGGGAAGGGCTGACGTGTGACCTTTGGATTGGAGGACGAAGACGGCTCCGGCGTCGGTTTCGCGGCGGGTCTCGAGGAAGGGTTCGGGGCTGGGAGGTTTCGCCATCTTTTGATTCGAGAACAGCCGAGAGAGGAGGAGGAGAGGAGGAGGAGGAGGAGATGCAGCAGCGGGTGTGCAGGTCAAGGGATGATTTAATGGGGCAAGGAGGCGGGCGTACGTTAGTGGAGTTGTTTGGAAGTAGCTGATTCCAGGTGTGTACTAAGCAAAAGTGCGCGGGGGAGAGCATTTGCCGCCCGAGGGAAACGTTGACGTACTTCCTTTTATCCCTGCAATGAGGTGGTTTCTTTTAACTTATTCAGTTATATTCTCAAACTGAAGCTTCTCACCCTGAATTTACATAATTGCCCCTCCCCGCTGCGACGTTGCCACGCGTTTTTCTGGTCTTTTCCCCCTAGCCTACGGTGGTGTCAAGGAACAAATCTAAATCTAATATATCATAATTTCTCCATAAGGTTGAAGTGTCGCACATGTCACTTTCATATTGTTTTGTTCTCCTTTTGCGGAAAGTTTGGTCACTTGTGGCGTGAACAAGTAGTGGACTTGGTATGATGATGTCTTCATCAGAGCACTTCCAGCGTGCTTCCCCTCCCCCCAGGTAATACACTATGTTATCCCCATAGTGAACAGTAACTGCCATAATGAACAGTAATCCTCCAAGCAATACATTTTTGCATCTCCACCGTTGCACTTCAATAGCCCTGGCAATAAGCAATAAAATAGTATTTTTTATTTATTTATAAAAT
>JAOTRO020188016.1:0-10767 GCA_028566515.2 Pyracantha coccinea | reverse complement strand
ATTATACTTAATAAAATAGAAAACAACGAAAGGGATCCTCTCCGGATCCCTTCCTCCTAATCCACCAAATCAAGGAATCCGTGCCGTTGAAATTTGATTCAACGGTTGAAGTTATTTTAACTTTAGGCCTCTGTTTGTAGATCAAATTTCAACGGTACGAAATCCTTGATTTGATGGATTAGGAGGAAGGGATCCGGAGAGAGATCCCTTTCCAGAAAACAAAGCAGTTTATCAAGGTTGTGGCACTTTTCGTCAACGGCAAAAAGCTTGTTACTGCATGCATGCATTTTTCGTCCTTTTTTTTTTTGCATTTTTTTTCTCTCTGTTTTTGTTGGAAGAGAATTAAGAATATCATTTTAGTAGAGACAAGTTATGTTTTATAGGTAACAAAATTCTAACCATATGATCATGTTGATGGAGTATTGGAGCCTCAACTTAATTTTTGTTGGACAATTCCGAAAGCAGCACTGTCACATCCCGGCCCGGGACGGATCACTTTCCGGGCCCGCTTCACCACCGTAGCATGATATTGTCCGCTTTGGGCCCCGACCACGCCCTCATGGTTTTCTTTTCTGGGAACTCACACGAGAACTCCCCGGTGGGTCACCCATCATAGGATTGCTCTCGCGCGCTACTTGCTTAACTTCGAAGTTCCGAAGGAACCCGAAGCCAGTGAGCTCCCAAAAGGCCTCGTGCTAGTTAGGGATGGGAATATACATTTAAGGATCACTCCCCTGGGCGATGTAAGATGTCACAGTCTCAACCCATTTGTCCTCAGAAAGACCTCATTGTCGCTACATCACACTAAAAGTTTTCTCAACATAGTCAAGCCAACGCTCAGCTCCCTTGGGCCTCTCATTACCAACGAATTCATTTAGCTTCAAATTATACAAAGTCTCCAATGGGGTCCTCTGGGGAGGACGAAGTAAGGACTGAATAACATTAACAATAGCTTCACCAAGTTGTCCAATATTTGGAAAATTAGACTCAAAAGAGGTATGTGGCTCTCTACGAGACGACATGGTTCAGACATAAGAAATTGAAAATGATTTGGACATAGACAAAAATACAAGACAGCCAAACCTAGGCTCTAATACCAAACTGATACACCCCTACCGAAGTCGAGACGTGCTGGCCGTAACGTGAGGTGATGTAGCCAAGTGCACAACGGAAGTGAATATGATAATAAGAAAATGTGAATAAATAAAACCAACTAAAACTTATCTATACTAAGGATAATACGAAGTGACCAAGTCGAACTACAAACTGTTCAGAGCATAGGTATCAGAGGAGCAATTAAACTGAACAAGTATTAATTATACAAAACAAGGAGAAAATCCCTACACTTATTTAGGAGAACGTCAGAACTGTCTAGAAGTCCTCGTGAGCCAGAGATATGCACAGCTAACTACAACTTGGAGGGGCGCAAAACAGAAAAGGTGAGTGGGCAAAAACAAAGTGTTTGAAAGCATGTTTATCTTTTATGAACATAATAACCCCACTCCGTAAAACCTGTATAGATTCCCAGAAAATAATAATACATACGTATATAAAAACAATGCTTAAAAGCAGCAAAAACAGAGGTATGCCATCTCAAGATATTCAACAATAAAATGTATAAGCCAGGTGATACGAATCAGTGTAAAATAGTATGCCAGCTGGAGTCACCTAATGTGACCTGTACGGTTGAATCTATAGGTCATCAAGTAGGCCTGTACACGAGTCGAAACCACCTACTATGGTCTGTACGACAGGGCTAGGTGTAAATAAGTACGCTCAAGTGCTACAATCATGTGAAGGCTATGCGAAGAATCACTGGTCATCTATGAGTCGGAACCACCTATTGTGGTCTATACGACAGGGTTGTGCACCAAACTTGGATCCAAGGTGAGCGTGCAGTGTGGGAGGTGAACATCACATGAAGGACTGTGCCCTGGCCAGGGGTAGGAGCATTAACACCAGGGTGCAGGATAAAGAGCTTTAAATGCATCTACGCATAACCATACATAACATAACTAATACCATCATGATGTACTCACCTGAAGCTTACCTGAGCATCCGCAGCCTCATCCAATACTATGCATAACTATACTAATGCAATACTAAAACATAATGCTCACATGACATGGCATCTAAAACATACGTTCATTTAAAACAGTTTCTGGGAATCGTAAGCATATATACATATGTATAGAAAACAAAAGTCCACTCACTGATAGGTAGCAGGGTCGTAGCCCCCAAGTCTCGCCTAACCACGCTCGGCCTCAGGGTACGTATCACCTATATGCAAAATAACTAATTTAACATTAATTCAATAGCACATAAACAAAATCTAGGATTAACTTCTCATACATTGCTCAATTAGGGTATTTGAATATACCAACGTGACCTACTCAACACCACGAACACCCCCAAATTTTTAGAAAATTTTTCTGATGTCCCATGTGCCCTCACGAGCCAGCCACGCGCAAGCTCGTGCTTGACACACTGATGGAATCCATAACGGAGTTAGGGAATATTCCATTAAATAATAGAATATTCCGTTTAAAAACTAACGAAGTTACTTGATGCTGTCAGTATATTCCGTCAAAGTTGACGGAATATTCTCTTCCTTCTTCGGTGAGCTTCGTCGGAGCCACCGCCGGCCGCCTTCTGTTACGCCGAAAACTGGAGAAATTTCAATATCTTCTTCATTTTTCAACCAAAATCCATGAATTTTATATGGATTTGAAGCTCTTGAAGAATAGAACACAACCATACCTATTTGAGGTCCTAAAAACGATGGAAATGGTCGGAATAAAGCTTGGAAAAAATCTGGCTAAACTAGAACTCTTCGAAACCACCTACTCCGACGTCAACTTTGTCCCAAATCCACCCTAAGGTTCCTATGGAGTTTTTTAGGAACCTCCCCGAGCCTTAAAACCTTGGTAATAAGCCTCGATCAGGACGGAGAAACAAACACCTCGCCGGAGTTTGCGAGTTCTCGGGTTCCCGTGATCCGTTCGACGGCCAAAAGGTATCACTCAACTCGTGAGGTCACGAGGAATATGATGGTGGACTTCAACAACTCGATAAGTGTCGTTTTGGTTAAGGTTGTAGGTGATGATCTCTCGATTGTACGGACAGAAGAAAAATCGAGAAGAGAGGAAAGAGAAGGTGAGATGATATGTGTGTGCGTTTGTGATTGGTTAATAAGGAGAGAGTGAGAGATTTTTATTGTGTGTGGGTGTGATTCCAGATTGGGCAAGAAGAGAGAGTAAATTGTAGTTGGTCTCAAAACAAATAAAAGCCCAACAATTAATTGGACCCAAGATAGTAGGAAATAAGGCGATTGGTTTAATTCTTTGACCCGTTTACGTTCTTCTAATATTCGTAACTTTCTCGTTACGGTTCCGGTTCAGCCCTAACTCGCGTCAACGCACTTGTGGCATCGAGAACAATGTAATCATGCTAGGGAGAGAATAATATAAAAATGCAGGTATACATCCACGTCACTAAACCATGAAGGCATTATCATCATTTAACACACTCGAGGAGAAAGTATATAATAATTCAGGACAGGTCGTCACAATATGGTATCGAGCCTAGGTTTGGTAGTCTTGTGTATTTGTGGGTGTCCTAATCATTTTGATGTCTTATGTCAGAACCATGCCACCTTGTAGAGAGCCTCGTACATCTTCTGAGTCTAATTTTCCAGATTTTGGACAATTGGGTGAAGCTATTGCTAATGCTATTCAGTCCTCACTTCATCCTCCCTAGGGGATCCCCTTGGAGACAGTTTATAACTTGAAGTTAAATAATTTCTTTAGGAATGAGGGGTCTGAGGGAGCTGAGCTTTGGCTCAATCATGTTGAGAAAACGTTTCGGGTGATGCAGCGGCAGGGAAATCTTTCTGAGGACATATGGGTCAAGACGGCCACTTGGTTCTTGTGTAAGGAGGCTGCATCATGGTGGCAACATGAATCTTTTCAGATGACAGCTGAAGATGCCACAAATTGGGAGATTTTCAAGCACCTATTATAGAGGAGATTTATACCTCCAGAGTACTTGGATCATAAGAAGGAATAATTCTCGAATTTGAAGCAAGGGAAAATGTCGGCCACTGAGTATCATCGAAAGTTCACAGATTTAGCTCGATATTATCCAGAGATTGTTGCAAATCTTGCTGAGATGCCAACACTTTAAGTGGGGTACTCGTAAGAAGTTGCGTTCTATGGCGACTTCGACTCCCTATTCTACATATGAAAAGTTCTTTGAAGTTTTACTTCGGGTTAAGGACTCAGAAAATGCTTCAAGTGACAGTGACGAGGAGGAAGAAAAAGATAATAACCAAAAGAAAAATAATAATAAAGATAAAAGACAGTCATCTCATGGTCCTCACAAGACACAGAGTTTTAAACGAAGTGGTACTAGTTCTGGCTCATCCAGTGAGGGTTCGAGTTCTACTGCGCCGCGGAGGGGCGGCAGGTCCTTAAAAGGTTCTCATTTTCAGAGACAGAGAGATTTTAAAAGTTCTGGTGCTTCATTCTGTCGTAGGTGTAATAGTTGGCATTTTGGGGAGTGTAGACAAGGTAACAGAGGTGGATGTTTTGTTTGTGGTCAGACGGGACACCAGGCTAATAAGTTCCCATAGAACCAGTAGAAACCCCAGCCACCTGCCTTACCACCAGCAGTTCCACTTCAGCAGGTTCCAAAGCCTAATGGACATACCCTGACAGGTTATGATGGTGCATATCACTATCAAAGGGATGTAGCTCCATATTCTGGAGGACCATATCAGTATCCACATGATCTGTATTATCAAGGTGGTTACCCTCAGTACCAAGAAGGTTACTCGCCATATCCATCGTATCCGGGTAGTGGACTATAGTTGTATTCTGGAGAACAGTCCCAGAACATTGAGGTTACTTCTAGCAGTGCTGGATCAACTAGGTAGCCTAATCAACCTGGTCAGGGACGAGGTTTTGGGACTTGGAAACCAAGGTAACAAAGGTCATGGAGGCCGACAGCAGGCGCATGGTCGTGTTCATCATATCACTCTGTAAGATGCTCAAAACAACCCTAATCTGATTATGGGTATGTTGAATATTCTTGACCATTTTGCTAGAGTATTAATTGTGAACTCTACTTCTCAATCTGGTGGTAATCCAGGTAAATCAATAGGGAAAACATCAGGAAAATGTCTGACTACCCATACATCCTTCATGCGGGTAGAAGTATCCTCATTCAATACCACATGAGTCAAATAACCCTGACAACCTTTCCTTAATAGCCGATTGGCCCTCCCGGTAGAAATAACATAGTGTCTCAATCCACTACGCTCGCCCACAAAAGTAACCACAGGCAAGCCCGGCCAATGGAAAGTAACTGTCTTCTCGTAACAATCCAACTTGGCACGATTGTAATGTAACCAATCCATGCTTAGAATGACATTGAAATCAACGATATCTAATGGAACAAGATTAGCTGGCATGACAACGTCGTCCACTAGAACAAGACATCCTTGATATACCTAGCTAACATAACATGTTTCACCTCTAGGCATCAAAAACTCTAACTCATATCCAAGAGGTGTGGGGTAGGGTTGCATCGTTTGAACAAACGTATGAGAAATAACAGAGTGTGAGGCACCTAAATCAATTAATACTCTAGCAAAATGGTCAAGAATATTTAACTATCAGATCAGGGTTGTTCTAAGCATCTTACAGAGTGATATGATGAACACGATCATGCGCCTGCTGTTGGCCTCCACGACCCATGTTACCTTGGTTTCCACGTCCCTGCATACCTCGTCCCTGACCAGGCTGATTAGGCTGCCTAGTCGATTCAGCATTGCTAGAAGCAACCTTAACGTTCTGGGACTGCCCTCCAAAATACCATTGTAGTCCACCACCCGGATACGGTGGATATGGTAGGTAACCTCCGTGGTAATGAGGGTAACCACCCTGATAATACAGATTATGTGGATACTGATATGGTCCTCCAGAATATGGAGCTACTTCCCCCTAATAGTGATATGCACCACCATAACCTGTCGGAGTATAACCACTAGGCCCTGGAACGTGCTGAAATGGAACTGCTGGTAGTAAGGCTGGTGGCTTACCCGTCGACAAAAACTTGTTACGATGGCTTTCACGCTACGACTATTACCCGACGAAATTCCCCCGCACTGTACTTTTCGCGACAACTTTGTTTTTAGGAGACAAATTCTGATTGTCTCCTAAGTTGTTTTTTTATATATTTATTTTTTATAGTGATAGGCTATTTGCCAATAAATTAATGAAATACTATCACATCAATAGAATTTGACAGTTGAAAATGAAACAACTTCTTTGCTATCAAAGAATGCAGTGAAGAAGGACGCATGTACGCAATCATGCATTCTTTCCAAATTGACATTATTAAAGGGTGGTTGAAATTGAAATTAAAAATTAGCAATTCCACAGTTTGGGTGCCGTAGCAACATCATAATTTCATTCTTGCTGGTGGAAGATTGCCACCTCCCTTGCCAGGAGTTATGGTGGATGATCATTACCTCCTTTACCAGGACCAGATGGTGGAATTGGAGTACCCTTTGGCAACATACCAAAATAGATTCCTCTTGATGGTATTTTGGGAAGAGGTGAACTTACACCAATTCCATGTTCTTCACCTGCTGCACCGGATGTCTGAATTGGAGAGCCCTTTGATAGGATGTGGCCAAATGTTGCCCATCTTCCATGCAACTGATTATACTTCTCTTTGCCATCTGATGAGGAAGAGGAGGCCAAGCCAAAGGCTAGCACAAGCAGCAAGGCCAACCATGGCAAGTTTATGCAGGCCCATATCATATGCTTTTCTATGTTTTTTGTGTTTCTGAATGAAAATTGTACTATGTTGTTGTGCTTTATATAAGAATTAGGTGAATCTTTGCTAGGAAACTGTTTACTAAACGGTTTCTGTGTTTTTCTCAAATAGTTATTTGCAATCATCTAGATTAATTATTTGGATACTGCACGTGTATGTAATTCTTTCCATGTATTATCACTATTTTATTGTTTTATTAAGCAGTGGAATAATGTTCCTTTTGTATTCACTTTGTCTGAGGTTTGGTTTGATTTTGCTATGTCGAGTAATTGATACTGTGATTTTAATACTTAATAGAAAATTTCTAGGATCTGTGATTTTGTTTTATCATCTGTGTGTTCACTTTATAATAAACTTTTTGTACCATTCTGTAATAGGAATGATAATTCAACTTGTTAAACCTGACAATTATAGATAACCATCTGAATGAGATGAATTTGAGAATAAAGACATTGCATAAATGGTAACAAGAATTGACCAAAGATTTATGTATTTCAAGTAGTGGTGATGCAGGACTACTAGAGGATTTGTACAGAAAACAAAAAGGTGACATTGGATTTGAGCATAAACAAAAGGCTTTTTATTCAAAATAATCCCTGAGATTTGCACCATCCATAACTTTGGTCCCTGAGATTTAAAATCAATAGATGTAGTCCCTGAGATTGTCCACCATCCATGTTTTTGGTCATTCCGTTAAAAATTCTGTTAAGTGTCCCAGAGCTCTTGGCCGAAAGTTTGGGCAATTTTTAAAGCTTCGTAACTCAATCGTTTCTTAACCAAATTCGACCCATAATATATCAAAATGAAGATAGGAAAGTGTAGAATAAGATTATACTATTTGGAAGCCCAATGGTTGCCGTAGATGGCAGGAAAATAGCCTCACAGTTGACCGGTCCGAAGGAAAACTGGAAAACTCGCCTGAAACTGGGTAAACTTTAAATATTCATAACTTCTTCGATACTCAATGAAATCAAGTGATTCAAAAACAAAAACCATACTTCTAGACGATACAAAGAGAATGTTACCTCTTTTGACGACTAATTCGCCGTTTTTTGGCCCAAAAACAGCTCAAAAGTAGCTGTCTTGGTCTCCAGTTAGCCACTTTCGAGCCTTTTTCGGCTAAACCACGGAGATTTAGCCATCAAAAAAGGTATCATTCTTTTTGTCTCGTCGAGAAGTATGATTTTTGTTTTTGAATTACTTGATTTCGTTGATTATTGAAGAAGTTATGAACGTTTAAAGTTTACCCAGTTTCCGGCGAGTTTTCCAGTTTTTCCTCGGACCAGTCAACTTTAAGGCTATTTTCCGGCCATCTCCTGCAACCATTGGGCTTCCAAATAGGTATAATCTTATTTTACACTTTCCTATTTTCATTTTGGTATATGATGGGTCGAATGTGGTTAAGAAACGATTGAGTTACGAAGTTTTGAAAATCGCTCAAACTTCCTGCCAAGAGCTCCGGGACACTTAACGAAGTTTTTAATAGAATGACCAAAATGATGGATGGTGGACAATTTCAGGAACCACTTCTATTGATTTGAAATCTTAGTGACCAAAGTGATGAGTTATGCAAATCTCAGGAACCATTTTGGCTATTTAACCAAGATTTTTTTATTAGTTTGGCCATGTGACACAAGTTGGCAATCACGTCAATACAAATGTGAAATCCACTATTACGATGTTATTATTTAACCGCTAACTTAACAACTTTCTAACAATTGTATGAAAACAAAACGAAATTATAACTAAATATATGAGATTGAAATGTTTTAAAGATGTTGTATGAGGTTGCAATTGCACTCAAACTTAATGAGTAAAATGTAACCCTACAAAATTGGAGTTATTAAAATATAAGGCCCAATTTAGTTTGGGAATTGTTATTAGCACTTCAAAAATCTTATTTGGCACTCTAAACTTTTTATAATTAAAAAGAAAAATACACTCCTGAAGAGTGTATAATTAGATTTAAGATCTTCAGCTTTTGAGTTATAAAATTGGTTGAAATTCTTGGGTCATGGCCTATTATATTTTTGTGGCACAAACCTCTTAAATATTATATGGTAAATAAAATAATAATATATTAAATTTATCAAAGAAAATAATAAGAAAAATTGCCACTAGTCTATATACAAAACCAGAATTACCCTGTTTGATTAAAATATATTAAAAACGGTGAAACGTCGTTAATCCAAAATTACCATGTCTGTTTTAAATTTTAAAATAAAACAATTTAATCACAACAAAATTCCAAATTAATGGAACAAAACCACCCGCTACGTTGTAGTTTTTCTTCCTTTATTTCTTTAATTTTTTTTAAATAAAAGAATATTTTACACAAAATTAACCATAAAACTACACTACTTTTGTGAAAGAAAGAAAGAGGTTTTTTGTGTTTTTTTTTTGGCGAACAAGATAATATATTATCCGGGCAAATATACAAAGAAGCCTACCCCGAGGCAAATAAGCTAGTAACAACTACTAGAGAGTAGTACAAGGAGGTACAAAGGACACCCCACCTAATGCTAAAAGTGTCAATCCTAGTACTACTAAGAAGAGACTAAGGAGGACAAGGAAAATCATCATTACACAGAACATACACAAGGAAGCATGGGGGTATGTTGACCCAAATATTATCACATACTTTCCTACTTTGCCGCGACATAGGGGTTTGGGGAAATGGAGAAATGGGAGTTGAAAGTCTCAGGCATTCTGTTTCGTGCAAGAGTGACACTATGATAGCATATGTAGTGGCTAAGCAATATCGGAAATAACTTCCGTGCTATGGGTGAATGATATCACCTGAGGAGCAAGATTATATGCCTTAAAACACACGCACACAACAGACCGGACACAAATAAAAGAAACAAGAAAAGGCTCATGATGATGATGATTCTATGTTCGTTTTTGCTCTACCTTGGTGAGGTGATGCGTTCCTAGCTCGAAGAGCTACATGCTGGAGATAGGATTAACGGTGAATTTTGACGTTGAAATTTCTCTACCGGCAATCTTGAGGGGTGTTCTATATGAGAAACTGATATTTGGGTACAATGAAATTAACTTTTTTTTTTCAAGTTTTCTGTGAAGTTATGTTACGTTACGTTGCCCAAACTAAATTATTTGTGAGTTATTTTAAAGTATTAATTTGATTTGTGAAGGATGATTACTCTTGAGATAGTGTGGCTGAGTGAATGTTTATACAAGGATCATTATAATTGATAACAGAATCAAGTGCCACATGAATGGACCAAATGATAAGACTAGCGCACACAAAGGCATTATTGTGTTTTGCAATGCTGCTCCATTACCCTTGCAATATTTGCGCAAAGTCAATAATAGAGTGAGTTTGGCCACTTGGTACTACGATCTAGTGATATTTCTCTTTATTTCCAAGTAAAAGGTTTTAAGTTCGATTTTCACCAAAGGTAAATTTGAACCACATTATTGTTAGTCCATTGTGAGGCTTAGCCCACTTCTCAACCACTTAGTGTAGATAAATTTGTTTGTTCAGAAAAATAAATAAATGCTTAATTAACCTTGGCTAGTTTTTCAGACATTAGACACTAATTTAGAAGAGGTAACGCTAAAC
This sequence comes from Pyracantha coccinea, assembly GCA_028566515.2. NCBI lineage: Eukaryota > Viridiplantae > Streptophyta > Magnoliopsida > Rosales > Rosaceae > Pyracantha > Pyracantha coccinea. The sequence continues at coordinate 335 of JAOTRO020188016.1, read as the reverse complement.
CATAGCAAGTGGCCCAATAGTAACAGTGCAGACTACGGCTCCCTAAATAAACAAAAAAATGTGAGATGTCCCGAGTTCGATGCTCCGAACTAGTGAATCTGTTTTACTTCCACGGACAGGGTGAAATTCTCTATAACCTCTCTGAGCCTGGAAATGGTGGATAACCGTGATTTGCTTCAAGAAATGAAAGAGAAAGGCTGTTTGCCAAGTGGTTGGACCTACAACACAATTATCCGAGGGCTTTTTAAGAACAATGAAACATCAAGGGCGATGGGACTTATTCAACAAATGGTGGAGAATGGTTTTTCTGCAGATGCATCAACAGCTGAATTGGT